>OY998118.1:41533506-41761006 GCA_963921985.1 Agrilus biguttatus
CAAGAATTTGACTTCGCTAATGTAAAGTTTCTGGGATCGGCCTTCCGGGAAAAAGTAGCGATTATTGTGCACAATAAGTGAACCAAACAGATATTCTGTCTGACTCCGATGCGGCATGTAGACTGTCTGGACTGGAAGGACCTCTGAATAATCTCGTCACTCGTGCTAACGAAACATTAGGATGAAATTCCAACCGACGACGGCCTTTAGATCCGAATCAGGACTACACCAGTTCATCAACTGGCCGCGAAAGCCTTAATCAATTGTAACAAGTAATTTTGCATAAGCCACTTTACCTCTCACGATTAACGTGTGTTAATTCAAAATTGAATCAACCATATATATATATATATATATATATATATATATATCTAACTTTTTAGAATAAATTATAATATACGTACTTGTATTTAAAAGGAAAAACTTAGTCACCTTATTTATTTATTTTTGTAATTATAATACTTGTAAAGCTTTTAAATCATTTTATTAATAAATAAAAACAAGTATCTAAAAATAATAAAACAGAAATAACAGATTAAATACAAGTTTTACAACCTCTTATCACCTTACGAGTATTTGTACTAACAGCAATTTATTATACCTATTATTTAGTATAAAGATTTAAGCAAACAAGTTTCAGGAACTAAATATTTTAACTCTGGTATTGCGATAACCGTATTTGAAATAAGCCAGGTAAGGACAATAAATCATAAGCCAAATAGACATTGCCTGTAAAAAATTTAATATAATCCTGTACCAATCGTGTCTAAGATAGTCGACGGTCCACTGTATCGCAAAAATTATAAACCCTTTATAAGTTTGTATTTGCCTGGTAAGGAGGTTGTTGTTATTGTTATTTTGTGAGACCAACATATAAAAGTACGTCATAAATCCGTCGACATCTAATATCGGATTCATCACCCACAGCCCTGTCAAGAGAGCACTGGTCATTTTCAAAAAGTTTGGATCTTGTTTGGCGATTTCAGGAAGAAACACTTTCTCCAATAAAATATTACACTTCTCGCGGACTTCTTCAACTGTTCCAGTACAAAGATTAAATCTATAGAAATTAATAAAAATACAAAAAATCAGACATTAATTAATAAATTAAACCAACAAAATGATAAACGATTTTTAGTGTTTTAGAAACTATATTAATAAATACAATAGATATCGTTTTTGACGACATCGGAAATTACGACGAAACAGCTAATGTGATGATGTTTAGATGAAATTACTTTTTTATAACGACGCGTAATAAGAAAACGCTGAAGAAGTTCATACCAAGTTAGCCAGAGGAATTACCGAATTACGAAAAGGCGACAAAACAGAAACTTATTCGTTTATTATTAATCTTTGAGTTAATTAATAAATATTAGTTTCAACTATTTTTAACATGTAATGAAAATAAATTTTACCTTATTACATTTAGAAAAATGAACTGAATGAATCTTTTTAGAGAACCAAAAATTACAAAAAAAAAACAAAATGGCTAATTTTTAATCGACCTACGGTTATAACGAACAAACTTCATCGGTCCCTTCAACGTCGTTATAAACGACATGTACTGTATTATTAAATTATATTATCTAATAGAATTACTGCTGAAACAACGGCTTGAAACAGTTTATTAAATATAATTAATTATTTCTTACCTATCTTCCATTCCCATTAAATATCCGACCACTCTCCAAACATGTACAAAAGCCTCCAATTCTTCGTCCGTAGCTTTATGTATGCCGATCATTTCAGATCTGCACAAAGCGAACCCCATAAAACCGAACTGAGTGAGAGCCATATCTTTTTGGGTAATTCTTGATAAGCCTGCTTTACAAACCCTACCACTTGCGGAATTATGCATACCCCTTACCAGTCGAACTGACTTCCACAGTCTAGGACGTTATTTTTGATGTTATCCTTGATCGTTGATTATTTTAGTTACAGTTGCCACAATTTTATAAGGGAAAGTCTATACTTTTATGACTTAACAATCTGTTCCTTGTTCCAACGAAATACTTGAGCGCAATAAATTTATTTGTGAACAGACAGCACAAAAGTGTCATAATGTAATGGCACTGTCCACACTGCAGGAATGTTTGGAGTAAAATCATCTATAATTTTGCCTGTCACGCGGGCGCCCCGGATTCGATTCCTAGCCGACACAGTACCTTTTTCTACTTAGCTAAAATAAAGTGACACAACTGATGGTACTAGCAGATTCTTGTGCCATAAAGATGAATACTTTCCTTTATAAAATTCTGACAACTATACCTAAATGTTTGTATATATGTATGTAAAATCAGCGATAATTAAATGTATTTCTTACTCCGAATCTGGACTAAAGTCTTTTCTGTACCATACGTTCATATGAAGTATAGTAGCTACGTATCTTTTGTAGGCCTTATATGGTGTATCAGACATATCGGTGAACATTAATATTTTAACAATTGTAGGTACGCATAATGTCGCTATTAATCCCATCAACTTGGCGAAAAACAACGCAAACAAATGTTTGTGGAAGAACTGCTGGCCCCTTAAACATTTAAAAAAAATAGATTTTCATTTTGTTACCAATGAAGTATGGTAGAGAAATATGGAACTGAACTAAGTAAAACTCAAAATTCTGCATTAAAACGTTTAAAAACTCTAAAACGCGGTATCATACTCACAATTTGTTAAAACCTAATTCTTTATTCTTTTACAATTATTCATCAAAAAAAGTTATGAACAAATATAAAAAATGTCTACAGTGAAATAAAATACAATAACGTAAATGATAATCAATGTTTATATTCTTGTCGCTTCTTCGTGAACATGTGGTTTGCATGTATTATTATAAAACTAGAATTTAAACTTTCCATTTTATTTTTCATACTTAGATGAAGTAACAAGTAACAAGTACTTATTATCCACCAATTGCATGCACGTAATATTTGTAATTTATAACGAAACAGTTTGACCAAAGTACCTAATTTGCATTTCGAAAACGATTATTCTGAACATTTATATTTCTACTTTCTAATCCTAATTTAGCTGAATTATCTTTAAATAACAATTTGATCTGAAGAAAACAATAGTAACAGAAATAGTAATTTACTGTTTTTACTGGTTATTATATTAAAAAAGAAAATGAGAAACGCAATAAAAACGTAATTTTTGTTCAGATAATTAATCTCTGTTATTTTTTGAGGTACCAATTTTGCATTTACGCGGGCTACGAACCTAATTATAAAAAAACTAACTGTTCTTTATTATAACGGTTTGGTATGTTTTAATGATTATTCAATATTACTTTGTTTAAAGGTCATTCATATGTCTTAATAAAAATTCAATAAATTTACATTCTGAAATATTACGTGGATTAGATTTTCAACTTTTCTTACATACAAATGTTAACAAATTAACTGCCAGACAAGAAGATCCGTTAATAAACTAATATAGTCAAGGCACGTTTCGTCCTTGAGAAGTTCCTCAGGACTTGTGAATCGTTCAAAAAACAACCTTACAGGTTTCCTGTACGTTAAGAACAAACTTTAAATAGCATATTACCAAACCGACGCATAAGAACAATATACAGAGTGATTCGAAATCGAAAACACTTTCTCAATGTATATTTAAAAGTTTGTAGGGTAAATTTATGCTAATTAATAAAAAATCAAACATTAAAAGAATATATTATTAGCAACGCTCTGATACAAGTAAAGTATAATCTTCTATTCAATTTATTAAAGACAAAAATACTGGATAAGTGTAACACAATTTTTGATTAGATTAATTAATCAACACAAGAAGCGTTAAGTATATATTTATCATATAAAAAGATATAAATTTAGAAATAGATAGGTAAATGCATAAAATATATAAATGTAATGACAAACTATAAAGTGCAATAAATATTTCATTACAAACTTATTAAAAAATAAATTACGAGTATCAAAAATAAATACCTTTTGAACTTTTCTTCATCGTAGAACGGTGGTGTATATGTGACATTTTTAAAATTATTATTCGTTTCGTCACAAGAAATTTTGGCACCTTCCGTTATCAACAATTGTATTTTATCTTGTGCGTTCATGCGTTCGTTTAAAATCATCTTGAAATTGAAAACACTTTGATTTTGTTATAGCTGCACCTATCAACCGATGCACCAACCACGCTACTAATGCATTACATTCTGCATTTTATTTATGCACGCACTATCAATTAACGTACCTCATCTACGTACATGCACAACTACTAATTATTATCTAAATGTCGAAGCTTGTTGCACTAGCGTTAAGTTGAAAATGTAATTTTACATTTCGTTCTTCGCCATCGCCTTCGCTTTAACGTGAAAGTTTCACCGCGTGTCCTACTTAACCATTTTGTCGAGGATCAAACTGAAACAGCAAAATTTTATTTATAAGTTATAAAGCTTGTCAGTGATCACTGGACTATGAAATGAAAAAGTAGAGTCATCTAATGCTACCAATTCTTCTTGTGTCCCACCGACCGTAACTGTGTCCATTTTTACTTTAAAAAATTAACAAAACAAAACTATTAAGTTGCTATATTCTATCTAATATAGTGTATACTAACTACCTAATTTACAATATTTATGAAAGGTAAAATATTTTCATTCCATCCTAAACATTTAAAATTCAATTTGCGCGATTTTATAAAAATTATAAGTTGCGAATTTTCTAAACTTTTTTGCTTTAAAAACAATTACTTTCACTCAACCGTAAAATTCTAATTTCTGTACCAGAAAAACTAGTTTAGGAAGTACCAAAATCCTCAATATTACCATGAATAACTGAATTTTACGGATTTTCAGTTTTAATTCCTATACTTATCTAGGTGTTATACATGTAAAAAGTTTGCAATGTGTAAATAAGCTAAAAGAATCCCACAAGTAATTTTTTAAAAATTGACGTGTTTCGTGGTATTTTTATTTCACGTGAAATTAAACGTGAACAAAAGCAATTAATTGCATGTGCATAATTACAAATCATTATAGCACTCATTAAAAATGTAGTTAAATGTTGCAATAACAATTTAGTTATTAATAACTGTATTGGATATTTATGTTCTTAATCATAAGAACTCTTTCACAATTCTATCAAAAACAAGTATTTATGAGTATTACTGATACGTATATTTAGTATAAACAATATTACAATTATTTTGTTCTAAAATTTAACTTACTGTTATCAATGACTATTGGAAAAAATCGATTACGATAGTACTAATCAGGTAATTGATTTGCGCAACATTTCTGTTAAATTAAGTAGATTTCTTGTTTCTTTATAAACTTTGAAAATTGCAATGTACAAAAAAAATATAAACAAAATTTCTTATTAAACTTCTTATCCTTACCTTCCAATTTTTATTCATTTTTTAATAAAATTTTAATTGTACAATTTAGAAGTAGTTTACAAGCACATTCTGAAACAAAATTAGTAAAAATTTCTCTAATTTAAACATATTACCTAATTAATTACAGTTGATTAAAAAATATAAGTTTGATTTTCGAAAACGTCAAATTTTTCTTTTTTTTCTATTCGCCCACTAAAAATGTCAAAAGCGAAACTCAAAATTCCAAATTATATTATTTATTTCACAGTATCTGGCCATCATCATCGACGAAGGTAAATTTACCATTTCGATTTAAATCAAAAAGTGTAATTTACTTTTTTAGATGTTCGTATCTGCTGGAACTGATCTGAAATTTTACAGCTGTCCAGTTGACGATACGGAATTTCATTATTTACCCCAATCGACATCGAAAATAATATCATTGTCATGGTGTAGAGACAACTCCTACCTTGTGTTTCTTTCGCAACAAGCACAACCCGAAATAATTTCGCTCAAAAGCAGTCACAACATTAAAAAGGTTCACACCATCACAGCTCTAAATGACGTTTCATCTGTAGCATTCCAAAAAACTACAAAAAAGTCTATTGGGGTTGGTACCATTAATGGACAAATAGCTCTATACGACACAAAGAACAAAGCCATAAGCAAATTGTATCCTTCTATAAATTCCAGAATTACATGCGTCGATTTCGATCAGAAAGACGAAACAATGGCTGTTGCTGGAGTCAATGGTACAGTCAATATATTGCAGTTAGCCGACTCAAAGTTTTCAACTTTTTATAAAACTACAGACAATTCTGCACCGAACATGGTAAAATATCATCCAATGTCAAAAAATATTTTGGCAACAGCTACTGATGGAGGTGGAATATGCATATGGGACGTTAATGTATCCCAAAAGTTATTTTCGGCACAAATGCATACAAAACCAGTAGGAGGACTAGCTTTAGGAAGACAAAACGATTTATTTATCTCGGCTGGATTGGATAGGAAATTTTGCGTCCACGATTTAAACATAAAGGAATGCGTTTTTAGAGGTAATCTTCGACAACCCCTCAGTGCTATAGATATATCCACACGTGACGATTACATTGTCCTAGGCACCGACGAGGGAATGATTTATATTTACGATTTTCGCTATTTGCTACAACCCCTCAGCAACTGGAAAGCTCATAATTTAGCAGTGAACAAAATTGCTTTCGCAAATGAGGGAAAAACCGAATTCGAAAGTAACAAACCCAGATCGAGTAAAGCGGCTGTGGCAAATAAATCACGAAAAGAAAATTCGGAAAATGAAAAATCTTCTGCCACCGTTGTGGCCTATAATAATCAAAATAACGATAAAAAAAGTACCAATAATACTAACAATAACACAGAATCGTCAAATGTTAATCTCTTGAAATTGTTAATTAAAAACAAAACAAAATATATCAATTCTCAAATGAAGAAACAATTCGATGTATATAAAAAAATACTGTTGGACGAGTTTAAATCGTTGGATAAACAGTTAGATAATAAATGGGATAAAATTGTCTTCCCTTCGTTATATAGCGATCCCGTACACCGGGAAATTGAAGAAAGATCTGCCATTCTCTATAATAATAATAATTTAATTGAAAATCTAAACAATATCACTGACAATTACGAACGAAGCGTAATTTAATAAGGGAAATATTAAAGTACGTAATAAATTCTAATAAGTCAAAAAGATATATTTTTTTTATTATGGTTAAAAATTTTGTAGCGATATTTCTTTTCACGTTTTGTAATTGGTTCAACTTTAAATTTGAAAAATAAATTATTTCAAAGATCTACCCTATATATTACATACATTTACTATTATATATGAATGTACTATAGTAAATAATAATTTATTATTTGACAAATTATCATGAGTGGCAAATTTGTGCATGGAAATATAATTTATTTACTTACATTTTTATTTTGCTACTGATCCACATTTATCTATAATTAAGAAAACAATTATATAATTTATTCTAAAATTGTAAATTGGACATGGTCTGCCATCTTACCAAAACCGTGAGAACTAAAGCAAGTTCCAAGTAGCCTAGTTATAAAGTTATAAAGAAGTAAATAATTTATCGAATTTAACCTCAATTAATTGAATTATTATTCTACGTATGTTTCTTAAGCAAAATATAAAAAGACACTTATAATATAACAAAATACTGTTTTTAATTTAGAGGCTTTTTTGTTTCTGCGTTCTCTTTGTACTCAGGAATTAAACGTATTGACCAAAACTGAATATGCACAATATTGATTTTCCTCATTGTTTTAGTTATTATATGCGTAAGGATCTTTTTTAATCATAATAATAATTAACAATGTTTTATTCGTCTTTTAAATTTAAAAGATGATAATGTCATATTAATTGGCATGGAAGTAAGGCATTATATATTAATTATTTTTAAACAGTTTTTTATCTATAGACAATTTAGAAATTAATATTTATTATTATATATGAAAAGGACAACTTATTATCGAACCTCTTTCACATTTATAATCGCAATTTTATATAAAAACTTCTTATATAATTTGTATAAAAAATTCGTTAATTAATAAACTATATTATAACCATTAGATTACCTCTAATCATATATTTACTAAAAGTTAAATTACTTATTTCAAACTTCATTATATTTAAATAATAATGTATTCAGTTTATCTCTTTACTTTTGACGAACTAATACAGGAAGTTCTTTAGGTAGATAATGCAAGTGGTAATTTAATTTTAATGTTTTATTTCTTCCAGGTAGCTTATTAGTAGAATTGGACGTAGACCACAAAAGCACCTGTTTCCTTTAATTTATAATTTCTGAAAAAAACGTGATTCGACTGTGGTACAAGAAAAAGGATCAGAATAATTTTGCCTGCATATTAGTCGTAACAAAAAGATCAGCAGACTTCTAGAACAGTCTAGATACATATCATTCATCACTTCCTTTCTGAACACAGAAGAATCAAAAAGCGTTCGTATTAAAAACTTGAGCATCAGAAACTAGTTCACACTTGTACAGATAAGAAAAAAATAGCGCCATCTCTTATTAACAAATGATTATTTAGGATCATATTTCAATAATTTTAAATTAAAATCACATTTTACAGAAAACTACATTAATTAGTTACCTCTTGTTCCTTAACAGTTAATTTTTTTACACTTCATTGATGTGTCAGGTAATAAAAAAAAGTACGCCTTTTGAAAATATTTATTTGTTGGTTTTAATTATAACATAGTTATATTCTCATATAAAACGCATGTCGTCTCCTCTTTTCCTTAATATATATATAAAAAAAAAAACTAATCCTTAATACTACAGACAATGAACTTCATGTAAGTTATCTTTTCGAAAAAATCTACATTTCTGTGATAAATATTCTCAAAAAACTTTTAATCAATCTGAGATTCTGACAAGTTTTCACCACAAATTTTTACAATGTAGACCATTTCTTTAAATCACTTACAGGTTGCTTTTTTTTTTGGTAAATGAATAACATAAAACAAAATAACAAGAAAAATGTGACAACACAAGGACTGGATACAAAATAATAAAATATTCATAAACAATTGAGAACTAAAAGAAAATGTTATCAACTAATAATTGTAAGTTAAATTGTTTGTTTCGCTTTCTAGATCGAGAAACGGCATGGAGCCGGGACTAAAAAGGGGAGTGGAGTCCGGTACTGTGGTCCCGTTGGTACCGATCATCATACACGAAGGTTGCTGTTGAGTCACGTTCTGTTGAGAAGATGGGTTTGACTGGGGGGAATGAGGTGGGGAAGGGCTATCTAAATTTATTACAGCAGGACTAGCAGGATAACCGGAACTAGAAACCGAAGCTGGACCTCCGCTCGTTGTCACCCTTGAATGGTTACTGCTGGATGACACACTCGCCGTATCTAGAAACGAAAAATAAATCAAGTAAATGCATTAAATACATTTAAAAAAATATTTATAAATTAATAATCAATTTCGTATTTCTTATAAGAAAGTATTTATAACAATTTGCTGCTATTTCTAACAAATAATTCGTAAAACTATTGTAGTGCCCAAATGGCTCAAGCGTTAAACGGCGCACATATTGACCGCGCGCTCTTCTTACACAAGATCGAATCCCAGCGCGGCCAAATAAATATAACGTATATAGGGATGTTTTGCTGAAAATTTTAAATACATGTAACATATTAGAATTATTTTATACGAAAATTAAGCTCATTGCTTAATTAATTGTTAATACTTTACGCTTCTATAAAAAAAAAATAGGTATAAAAACCATATGTAGCTCTAAATATACAATTAAATCATATAAATTATAATTTATTTTTCAATTGAAAATAGTGTTACATAAATTCAAAGTTATTTCAAAAGGACTTTTTTATTCTCAGGGAATAAAAAAATACTGTAATTATGTCCGTTTTTTTTGAGCATCTACACTCATACTGTAAACATGAGAAAAGGTTTATAGAAAATTTAACTTACCAAAAATACTTACAAAACAATACTACCTTAGAAAAGTTAATTAAAAATTACATCACTGCATCTAAAAAAATCATAATTACGATTTACACCAATAGTTCATTTTTCACTGGTGTCTATTTGAATAATAAAAGTAACAAACACTTTTGTTTACTTATATCGACGCGTATTAATGCACTTACAATAAATACTGTTCCAACATACCGGAAAATTTAATGGTCGAATCAGGTTTGGGGTTGACGGCTCTTCTTTTAGCCAATGGTTCGTCATCGTCACTATCAGAGATTGTAAGATCGACTACATCAGTCTTCTTTGGCGTTTCTTCCTTTGCTTTATCCGTACTAGTACATTCTACTTGATTATTTGTAGGGCCGTTTGTTGTTCCTGTGTCACCCGAACTTATAACAACTTCTACAACAACAAACAGAGATTTGTACGTTTTATTTTGAACACTTCATTTCAGAAAAATAAAATTACTTACCAACATCGTCTCCAATAATTTCTATAGAGTCGTCGGGTATTTTATTGACTTTTTGGATGCTTTTCTTCTCTATGGTTTGCACACTCCATGAACCGTCTCTGTTAAGTTGTATTTCCTTGGTTTCAGAAGACAAAAGTGCCGACACCAAGACGTCTTGGAAATACCTATCAGGAAAAGCAAAAACAATTAGATAAAAGTAAATATGGTTAAACGAAATTTTTAATTTACCCATCAATAACGAGGTTGTCGTAGAGGGCTGGTTTATCACACACCGGGCAATTCCAAGTGGGTTTTCGTTCATTCATCTGAAGGAAGAGTGAAGCATCAAAACATTGAAGATGTTGACAAGTAATTGACCGACAAGGTGTTGTCATTCGCATCTTTCCAAGGGGACACATCAAGGACACGCGGAGACACGTCGTTGCGATTTCACTGTTAGCATCTTCATTGAGTTTTTCCTTAACTGAAATAAAAATAATGATTTCTGACTGAACTTTTTTAAGCAGATTCATTATATACTTAAGCCTCGAGTATGATCTGAATGTTTCACTCCACGACTCTTAAGTCGCTGTAGCAAATCATTCGAGTTCCTTTTGTGAACGAGACCGACGGTGATGGCGTAACCTCGACCGTAATCTGCCGCCCACGATACATGAATATTGTTGGCCACTGTTGGACTCAGTTTAACCAAAGGGGTTATATTTACCGGACGAGGAGGGCGTTTAGGTTCCACGCCAGGTTTGTTGGTCGGTATTGGATTCTATAATTTTTTATGTTTAAAAATTATTTAAAAACGTTATAGCAGACTTACAGGTAATGGACACAATTTATTATTAACTTTCACCACAACATTGGGAGGGAAACAATCTTCTTGTTCGCAAGTAGTCTCAAGAAGACAAAACCTAAGCTGTACTTGCTTAACATATTCACATTTTGAACCTGGTCGCATGTCGCGTGAACTAGCGATGTCTGTGGCTTGCTGAGGGGTCAAATGGAAGTAAAACGTCCCCTCTTGAAGTCTCTGATTATTCTGAGGCACTAAGGACGACGGTTTTAAAAGATCGGCCAAAACATCAAAAAATGGTAGTCTTTTGAATTTCACATCTGGGTGGATGGGATAACTGTTTGATAATGGGGGTTGTGGTTTTTGTGAATACTGTTGCTGATACTGTTGATAAACATTTTGTGTATACATAGGAGCTGGACGACCCTAAAATAAATGTTAAACATCTTATTTCACAACATATGAGAAACATTCAACCAATTAGTACTTACAAAATAAATTTGGCAATTTAAAATAAATATCTACCATCATGCTCATACAATCAAATTATTTATTATTTACATTTTACAATAATTGATTGTACAATTAAAAACATACCTGCAATGTTCTTGTATCAACATATGAAGACAGTACACCAGATGTACCACGAGGTACATTTCCTTGTGGTTGGGGCATACTGGGGCTTAAAGATGGCACTGGGATATCTTTATTACCACCTGAGGATTGAGTTGATGCAGGGGTATTTAGACCACCACTTTGTCTAAAAAAATGTTAAATCAAATTTCTATAGTGTAATATGCATTCAAAATAATACAATTTACAAAACTTACTGTATGGACTTGTACAAGTCCTTTATTTTCTGCTGAATGGGATGTGACCTGATACGTAATAATTCTAAAGCTCTCTGTTGTAATTCAGTCTTTCTACCAGATTTGTTTCTTCCAGCAAATCCTAATAACATCTGCAATTCTGACACACGAAAGGTGATAAGCATATTCTGTAATAACATATATAAATAAGTGTGAACATGCATATTCCCAACAAGTTTACCCGAAGTTCATCAATATTTTCGGACATTTCCTGCTATATATCCGATTCCGCAATAAGAACTCTTTCCTTCACCACTCATTTAACAAAGTTACAGAAAAATGAAACACGTTAATACCGGATTTAAAAAATAATAACTAGCCATGATAATTGTAACATGCACGAAAATGCAGTTTTTAGCTTACAAAGTCTTTAATCGTTTCTTTAACACCGCCATTACTTTAAAATTTAAAACATAAAACAAATTAAAGCTTGTTATTTTGTTGGTGTTCTAATTCACTAAGTTGTATTTTAATTTCATATACTTAATTCTGTAAAATGCTAGACACACAAACAACCATTCTTGTTCTTTCACATTAAAAGGACGATATTAAGATAATATTTCAACACCGTTATAGTCAAATTCAAATACACTGTACGATCATATTTTTCAAAAAACGTCTGTTTTTTTATTTCCTAGTGAATAATTATTAATTTTGCCACCAAAATATTAACTATCACAAAAACAATTAACAGTAGACATGATTTGATGATGGCGCCACTGTAGATCCCTAAAAAGTAACCATATTGTTTAGAAATTTCCACAGAAGATATTGAAGTAAAGACAATTTTAAAAATATATTGTATTTTTAATAAACCAGTGCAGTGTATTCGATTACATCATAAAGGCAGTGATTAAAAATAAAAATACGTAGGATTATTTACATATAATGCATATCTAAAAAGATTTGAAAGAGTATACTGTTTTGTTATAATGTAGCCACTACTTCTTGAATCATTTTTTTTTAATGTTGAGGTTAGATGTATTTTCAAAACTAATATTGATATTATATGTCACTTAAATATTATTCAAATAAAAATGCAAATATATGTTTTTATTTAAATTATTTATATTGGGTTTGTGTATGAGATAAATGACGCTTATAATTAATGGTATGCAGTTTTATTATAAAATTATTTTAGTTTTTACCTTCTCTTTTCAGAAGTGACTTCTGTTTAAAAAGTTGAGCATATTTGGATGTTTGGAACGTAATTATAAAGATGACAGACAAAGATTATGCCCCCCTAAGTGCAGCATGCGTTCGAGCTTTAAATGATAAAATTTATGAGAAAAGAAAAACAGCTGCTTTGGAAATAGAAAGGCTAGTGAACAGAATTAATTTACACAATTGTTTTATTAATATAACACTTAAAAATTATTTTGCCTTACAAGTTTAACTTTCATGGAGTAGCGAATATTAACAAATGTTGTGTTTTATTAACTTACAGAACAGTAAAAGAATGTGCTGCTGCTGATAACTCGGCAAAGATTGTTAAAATTATACACATTCTAGGTAAAGACTTTGCTAACTCTCAAAATCCTCATACAAAAAAAGGTGGTTTAATTGGGTTAGCAGCTGTAGCTGTAGCACTAGGAAAAGTAAAATAAAATTTGATTTTTTTATATCTTTTTAACACAAAGTTGTTGTAGGACACTTCTTTATATATAAAAGATTTGGTGGTTCCAATTGTTGCTTGTTTTAATGATAGTGATTCAAGAGTAAGATATTATGCATGTGAATCTTTGTATAATGTAGTAAAGGTTGCACGAGGTGCAATCATTCCTCATTTTACTTTAGTATTTAGTGCCCTAAGTAAAATAGCTACGGATCCTGAACAAAGTGTTAAAAATGCCTCTGAACTCTTAGATAGACTCATGAAGGTAAAGTGGATATAATATTTTATAAATAAATAAATATGTACATCTTTTCACAGGATATTGTAACAGAAAATAGGTCCTTTGATTTGGAAAATTTTATGCCACTTTTAAGGGAAAGAATATATAGTAAAAATTCTTTTTCTCGTCAGTTTATTATATCATGGATATCAGTATTAGACGCAGTACCTGACATTGACCTGGCCATGTATTTACCAGAGATATTGGATGGTCTTTTTCGAATATTAGATGATCCTATGCTTGAAGTAAAGAAAATGTGTGACAGTGTTTTAGGTGAATTTCTCAGAAGCATCAAACGAGATCCCTCTAGAGTTGATTTTTCAAATATGGTCAATATTTTAATTAATCATGCTCAAGAAAGAAATAATGATATTTTACAAGTATGAATGTGTATATACCTATACTGTAAAAATTTTATTTTGGTAATTATTATCAAGTAAATAATTATTTCAGTTCACTGCAATAACATGGATTAAGGAATTTGTACAGTTATCAGGTCCGACAATGTTACCCTTTATGTCAGGTATTTTGACTGCTATTCTCCCTTGCTTAGCATATGAAGCAGATTCTCGAAGAAGTATCCTTTAAATAAGACATATGTTACCTTTTATTCTGTTTCTGATAAGTTTATTAGAAAGTAAAACCAAAAAGATTTTATCGTGCTTAAAATTTTCATATAAATACTTTAATTTAGTGACAGACATTAAAGAAACAGCTACAACTGTAAATCACAATTTAATGAAACTTGTGGCCCTCCAAGTGGAAGATGAATCTAGTATTGCCAAAGAAAATTCAGGTAAAAGTGCTTTTTTTATTGTTCTAATATCAATACATATTTCTTTTAATTGTAGCAGGTGAGTTGATCACAAATGAATTAGATTTGGCATCAGTTGTTGATGTGTTAACTCAGCATGTTTTACATCACTCTGTTCAGACTAAAGTGGCTGTGTTAAGATGGATTTATCATCTTTTTGTAAAATTGCCAGACAAGGTATTTTTTTAATTGAAGTATTGTGAAGTACAATGTCATAAATATGAGTTCGTTTTAGATGTTTTATTATTTTGATGTAATTTTTCCCTCTTTGCAAAAAATTTTGTCTGATCCGTCTGACGAAGTTGTGCAACAGTGCTTGGTAGTAATCGCAGAAATTATTTCTTCCCCAGCCAGAGAAAACAGAGAGAGTGAGTAATGAAAATTGTAAACTGTTCAAATTAAAAAAGACGTGATTTAGATATTTCCAGAAAGGCTTTTGGTGATTTGGAAAATGCAAATCCTTATTATTTAAAATTTGTGACCACCCTGTTAGAGTCTTTCACTAAAGACAAAAGTCTACTGAACGACAGGGGATCGTTTATTATTAGGTATTCTTTTTATTTAACTGTAAATTAGCACTTTTTAAAAGTAATAAGATTAACGTTATTATTTTATAGGCAGTTGTGTGTTTTACTTAATGCTGAAGACATTTATTGCACATTGGCAAAGATTTTGTTGCGAGAAACAAATTTAAATTTTGTCAGTGTCATGGTGGAGACTCTTAACATGATCTTACTCACTTCACCGGAGCTTTTTGAATTGCGAAATAAATTAAAAGACTTGGAAGACGAAGTAAATTTTTATTGGATATTAACGTTTTATTTACTTTTTTGTTCATAATTGTTTGTTTATTTCAGGAATCGTGCCTACTGTTTTGTTGTTTATATGATACTTGGTGTCACAATCCGGTTGCCACAGTAGCCCTATGTTTGTTAACACAGTGTTATTGGCACGCTTGTGAACTTATAAAAGTGTTGTATCCTTTTCGTTTTTTACTTTACAAGGACATAAAGTATATATATATCTTTTTCATTAATTCCCTTAACAAAATTTAGAGGCTGTTTAGAAATTTCTGTTGATTTTTTAACAGAAATTGATAAACTAGTTCAACTTATTGAATCTCCAATATTTGCATGTAATTAAAATTTATTATTATATACATATATTACAATTTTGTTAATATGCGAGAAAATTTAAAAAACTCTTTGGTAGATTTAAGGCTACAATTATTGGAAATACCGTGTGATGAAGACTTGGTAAGAGCTTTATATGGATTATTGATGTTATTGCCTCAAACAGAAGCGTTTCATATGCTAAAAACACGACTGGGTTGCATCCCTAGTTTATATTTGGATTATGGCAAAAACAAGTAGTAAACATATTTAATATTGACTTATTATATGTTATACTTCTCGTTTTAGGAATTCTTTAGAGGCCAAACCATTGCCAAAGAGATTTAAAACGATAGATTTTAATAAACTCCTAAATAATTTTCTTTTAATTCAAGACAAGCATAGAGATGTGAAAAAAACTAGTAGAATTGATGAGATTGTTACTTTAAGGAAAGTTACAAGTAATTTATAGGTCAAATCATCCATTCGTACGTTTAAAATTACTTATAATTATTTTATATTGTCAATAGCTCACATCTGACTTATTGTTGTACTTTTAAACATATAATTTAATTAGTAAATAAAAAACTAATTCCATTATATATATATATAATTATAAATTGTTTTAATAAAATATTATTATAAGAAGATTCTTTTTTAACAACGAAAAATTTTTTTTGGTATTTATGTACAATGATCAGTCCAAAATGCATTTTTATATTAATTAATTTATTTATTTAGCATGAAAAGCATTCAGTTTCCATTTAATATAAAATAATAAAAACACGTTATATGTTTAATCATATAAAGCAAATTGAAAATGCTTTCTCATCATATCACTGGTTGCTCTTCCAATTTTCTTGATTTTGGTTTATTGTTCTGTAACGCTTTCATTGGCTTCATCAACAGGTTCTTCGAGAATTCTTGGCCCATATAGTAAAACGTAGGCACAGTGCCAGTCACCTCCACCTGATAACTTGACGATGTCATCGGACGAAACGGCAGATACATTGTCATCATCACATTTAATCCACACATCATTGGATTGTTTAACCCAAGCAACATAGTGACCACTAGATGACGATCTGCCCTTGTGAGTCAATACGGCTTGTAAAGTGTAATATCCACTGTTATTGCTCCCTAAATCTGTTAAAAAATAATATAAATTGATAATCGACAAGAGAAAACATCAAAATAAGTATGTACCATCATCAAACCAATATGGCAAAGCTATTCCTTTGGTTTTGGGTTTTCCATCTCCCTTTGACTTTCCCTTAGTAGATGCTTCAACTTGAGCATCTTCCCATTGCTACAATTATAAAAGTCTCTAAATTTTCCTTGGACTTTAAGACTTTATTGCTTTGCGTTTACCTTAAATTTTGTCCTCATTGGAGTCAATTTATCTTGCAATTCAGGAGAACAAAGGTCAAAAGCGTCATAATCTAATGGAAATTTGACGTCTTTTAAAATTTTTGCATTTATCGATTCTTTTTCTTTATAGTAAAATCTCACAAATTGTATCGTTAAATACGCCGGTAATCTACTTATTTTAGACTGAAAAGCAAATCAAAAGAAAACAATAATGTATTATAAGAAATGTTAACGTTTCTTGCTCACCGTCTTGGTATACACAGCATCGCGATTTAATATAGGTGACATTTTCGTCACTTGCTCTTGCATTCTCTAAATATAAAACGGTTCTTATTAAATAGATAAATAATGCTTTAAATCTAACGACACTCACAGATTTCAGTCCAAGGTGCATATACCTAACAGTAGTCTGGGATACAAAACAGCTAAGCTGTAAAAATTGCTCTTTACATTTATTAACGGCCTCCGCTTCACTCTCATTGCATTTCCATTCAACCTCGAAGGACCCCCCAAAATATTGGTCTATGAATGATCTGCAATATGCGACAAACAAAATTTTTTCAATTATCAACACAATCATTGTAGCCTTTTACTAACTTAAATTTTTGTGCTTCTGTGCCGTCTCCATCATGTTTAGCAGGTAGTTTTTGTTGTAACATTCTAACTAATTCAGTCCAACATTCATTAGCATCCTGAAATTAAAATATTTAATAATTGACTTTATATGGTTTTCTCTCAGAAAGATAGATGATACTTACTTGCTGTTGAAAACCACCATGTTCACTTTTTTCTGCAAATCTTGGAAATGCCATGTGCAAAACTTGTAATAATACTATTGGTGGAATCGTACTGCCTTTGTCCATACTTGAATAAAGATCCCTTAATGCTGCTGTTATACTTTGAGAAGGAATAACTCCTCCGGCAGTAGTAACACCTAAAATTGAGAAAATAACCAGTAATATATTATCTAAATATTATTAATATGAATATTAACCTCCAGAAAATGATTGTAGTGCTTCCCTTAGTTCAGGGACAGTTTTTAAACATTGCACTGTGGCATTCATGTAGCAAGTATTTCCTAAATTAGTCAGTCCTGCTGGTAAATCCAACTGAAAATTTTAAATGAGAAATATTTGCAATTTTACAAATTAATCAAAAAGTGCTGTAAAAGTCTCTGTTTTTTATATTTCAAAAGTTAATGTTTCTAGATACTTACAGCTGTTGCTAGTTCACTCTCATTCATATCCTCAACAAAAAGGGTTTTCTCTACCGGCTCCTTAGGAACATCCTCTTCTTTGCTTCCCATCAAAAGAACAGCTGCCCCCTTTAAAACCATAAACAATTTAAAATATCAAAACGATCATCAATAATATACTTACATCTTTTAACTTAAAGTTATCCCAGTCTGTATCCTTCAATGTTACCCCTTTCAACATAACCTTTTGTCTTTCAGGTTGAACACCAGTCAAAGCAAATAATTGAGCTTTAAATAGCAACGGCGATTCTGCAGTATTCACTTCAATATCAGGATAAGTTTCTTTACCCCATTTCACTTTAACTTAAATACGATAAATACTGCATGAGGTTATCCGGCTTTTAAAACATTTAATTAGAATAGATTAGAAAGAATGACTTACCTTTATAAGTTGACATTTTAATACTCTTGAATTGAATAACACACCGCAAATACGAGAACTGGTCAATTACAAATTAAATATTAAAAGATTTTGAACAGATTTCTCTCTGTTGATTGTGAGAAAAGATAATTAATTAATAATAATAATGACTGAATAATGACCAAAGAAAATGACTTATCAAGTTTTTCTTGTTTTAAAAGTTTTGACAGTTTTGTTATTGACGTGTCTATTACCACATATGAAATTGTATAGTTTTAGTTCGTTGTACTTTATTAATTTTGGTGCTCCATTTTCTCATGCTGAAATTAAATTTTATTGATGAGTTAAATCCACAATTAGCAGACATTCTTTCAACACTGTTAATTTAACATTTTGCTTAAGAAAGATTTTTTTTTTGAAAGAGTTACAATATGTGGATATGTAGACACATGCAGTATCATAGAATTGACTCACGAAATGACAACAAATTGACAATTAAAACAGTTAAATGTCACTTTTCTTCATTTCGGGAGTTTATTTTCATATTACTTTTTTTTAAGAATATTTCTTGTGTTTGTAAGGGTTGAACGGGTTTTAGAACAATTATATTAATAATTAAATAGTGCTATGGCTTATTTTCCTTTTTTTCGAATAAGGTTTAGTTGTCGAGAGTGTCCCTATCATAGTGTAGTGTTTCTGTTTTGTGTTGACTTTAAAGTTTTAAGATTTTACAACTGATTCATTGCTTTTAAAAAACGGTGCAAAATTATCCTAAAATGGGCAATTGTTTTAGTACTTCGTCTGATAGACGAGAAATAGAAAATAACGTTAGGTTGGGAGTGAACCCTATTGAAGATGTTAGTGTTCCAAATAATCCTATGCCTACTCCTCCTCAAGAAACAATTAGGCCAGTAGTTGTTAACCCTTCTGAATCTGACCCTCCAAATGCAAAAATTTTCGTTGCTTTGTATGACTATGATGCTAGAACTGATGAAGATTTAAGTTTTCGTAAGGGTGAACATTTAGAAATACTTAATGATACTCAAGGTGATTGGTGGTTGGCTAGAAGCAAAAGAACCAGACAAGAAGGATATATACCTTCAAATTATGTGGCCAAATTGAAAAGTATTGAAGCAGAACCGTAAGTTGTTTTTTTTTATCAACAGTTTTAAGTTAAATGTCTGTTAAATTGTACAAGTACACCTAGTTTTTTTTTTATTTATGAAAAGGCAATTGCTGCAGTGTATGTAACTACAATTCTCTAGAAATTTAAGCATATTAGGGTATCCTTAAAAATACGTAATTAAAGGTGTGTCCAATTTGGAATTTGAAAGCTTTTTAGATATTGAATTTACAAAAAATATTTTATTAGTTCTTAAAATATGCAATACAATACGTGCATGTTAGAGTGGTTGCCTGACGTAGTTTATTTTATGTAAGTAAAATACATACTGTATAAACATTGGTAAATTTCATACTATACATGAATTGAATGAAATTTTATAATTTTAAATTAACTTGTGTATTAATTAAAATGAAACAAAGAACCTCACACCAATCAGTGTGTGTAATACATGTAATAAATACGTAAAAAGCTAAATGTTACAATGGACCACTTTCGCATGAAGTATGTGCAATTTATTGCTTTTGAATTAATAGAAGGAACTTTATCATTTCCGAGAAAAAGAAACGCATTTTTTTATTAATTTATACGATGGGCGATAGAGTGAGAATTTCTTTTCAGGTTTATTGAGGGGTTTTAATGTTATCGTTAATTTAGCTTGCTCATGGAAAGATAAACAATAATTAAAAAAATACATTAAACATTTTCTCTTACGCACTTTTTATATTCGTTTTGGTTTTGTTTTATAAGTTTATTTATGTGAGAGAGTTATTTAAAAAATATTTACAGTTGTTTCAAATATTTGAAATTATAACAAACACCTGACGACTAATTATAATAATAATAATCACACTAACCATCAAGGAAACCAAAACAACCTACTTAACAGATATTTCCATATCAAACACCGGAAATCTTAAACAAAAACATTACACATACTTCAATCTTCAAAAAATCAGTAATTTTCGACACATGTGATATAGTACACAGATTTCCAGAAACATAATATATTAAATAAATACAACTCATTCTGAAAAATGTTAATAAAGTTCTTTGGCATTAGCTCATTTTCCCTCTTACAAGTGACAAGTGAAAACTGAGAAAAGCCGATAATAATAAACACTAACCATATTTTGTTTGTCATTTAACGGTCATAATTTCCGGTCCAGATAGAAATTATTGAAAAGCCCTGGTATAATAATGATATGCCCCGCAGAGACAAACGAGTGGCGCCAGGCAAGCGCGCCCCGGACATGTATCTCGCGAGAGGCAACACGGTAAAAAAAAGAACGTCGTATCTGATTTCTTCGCGATGTACACAAGTGCACATTATCTCCACTTTAACGAGCAATTTATTAACAGTTTGTGGTCCGACTCTTGTACACAAAAAATAAAAGTGTTTTTCATATACCTATATATATATATTTATATATATCTGGGTACGTATGTACGAGATCCGAACATTACATAGGCACCTATATCCTATATATAAATAACTGCAATTATTATTGTTCTTTTGCTGCCGTTTGTCGACTGTATTTTTCTCTTTAAAGGTAATATACAGAGTGATATTTATTTAACGGTAAATAATATGACGGACTATTGAAAATTCAATAGTTTTGTTCAATAGGTACTATGGCTTGTAATTGTTTTAATTTTCCAAAAAAAAAGTCGATAGATGTATAACCACCCTGTATAGTGGCGCAATTTTGTATACGTACAACGTAAGTTTCTTAAGGTGCTTGTTAACACTCAACTTGAGCCTTCTCCTGACCTTAATTATTGTTAAAATAACGGTCTTAACCGTACGACCTTCTAAAGTATGCGATGAAGAGAAAAAAAAAGAAAAATTTCTGCGAATGGCGTGCGGGTTCATTTTTGTTAAAATCGAATACTGAACTAGATAATTCAAATTTACAAACAACTCTCACCGAAATTACAGGTTGCGTTATTAACGGGTAGATTTGTCTACGTTGTATACGCTGGTCAGGCATGAAGTCTTAACAGACAAGTACAAATATGTAAGTAATTGTATTTTGTAGAATAAAATTAAAAAATGAGCTGAGTTGATAAGGGTTGTTTGTAGCCCATTTTGAGCTGGAAAATATATTTAAAGCTGAACAAGCTACTTTTAACAATAAGAATTAATTAGGTATATAGGTACTTTTCGTATTATGTATACAATGGCCTAAAGCACTTATTGGAAAAATATATATATATATAGGTCAAAAGCAGTTTTTAATTTATTTATATTCTACATCTTTTTGATATTAGTGAGTTCAGTTGTGAACATAATAGTGTTTAGAAGCAATTCTTTCATATAAAGAAATAATAAAATGGTACCCTGTTCACTTCAAACAAACAATTTTACATGTATGTATATATTATTGGAGACGTTTCACAAAATATTTACCAGTGAAAGTTTAAGTTAAAAAAAATAGTACATAAGTACTCTCTTATCGATTAAGATTGTGTTTGTCGAAACACTTTTCATGTGTTAATATAACAAGGAAATACACGTGAGATTATATATATTAGAATACATTTTATCTGGCAAACAATAATTGTAATTTATGTATGTACTTTAATTGTAACGACCCATGAAGTAACTAATTAAGTACATAAAGGTACAAAAGGAATTGGAGTTATTTTTAATTAAATCGTCAAGAATCTATTGAATTTGTTAACAGGTATTTAATATTTAATATATTTAACAAAAGAATTTATTACGACTTGGTAGTAGTATTATAAAGTTCTGTTTATTTATCACGTTTCCAACCACTTGACTTTTTAAACTTCGTTCGCTTGAAGTACTTACTACAAATTATAATTTAATTATATAATAAAATAATAAAAATAAGGTTCAGTACAACTTCTGCGAAATTTACCTTATTTTTTTAGAACATCTTATTATTTTTCATAGAAGTTGTAATGAATAAACTTTCACGTAAATAAATGCTTTCTTTAAAACATTGAAGTAATCTTTAATTACTCACAAATCGTCCAGTTTTTAATTGAACATCATCAGGGTTACCAGGACGTTAAAAACAATATATAGAAATCAATTAAGCCTACTGATGTCTTTAATTAGTTTGAAAAATGATTGCTTTTAAAAATTGAGTCATCACTGTTTATTTAGACACGATATTAGAACTAGTTGTCTATCGTATAGATACAGATGAATAACTGGATGAAAATTCGAAACATTCTAAAAGTTAAAACAAATTAAGTAGTAAAATATTTTAGTCTTTTGTTCTTGATAATTAACATTTGAATATTGTCAAAGTTTATAAAGAAACCATTACTACATACATTTGTTGTTACATGCTTAACATTATTTATTGGCCGTTTTTAAAGTTATTGTAACCTGTTTACCACCAATTCGTAAGGTATAAATTAATTTTTAAATAAGTGTCCTTACTTAAATTGTGTTGCAGTTATTAAGAGTATAAAAATGTAAATTTATACATAAATATGAGATAAAACAGTTTAGCTAAGGACACTTTTATTAAGGAATCATTACTATGCCTTACAGATTGTTGCTAAGCACGACACAATTATTTTAAAAATCAAATTTTCGTAAGTACAGAATTTCACTTTATAGTTTTTCGATGGAATTAAAAAATAACCAATTAAAATGCGTTTTGTTTGGTGAAAGTTCAAGCACTTAAAACTTTTCATTTAATATACACCTTGCTTATTTTATTATTATCTGTCGCCATTACGACCGAGAAGAGGTCATTGTTGAGTAAATACATAAAACTGTTGGTATTTAAGGTAATCAATAACCAGTACACTCGAGAATGTTGTTATAATACATTAAATGTCAATTTAAAAACACTTTTTTTTCGGCTAATTTATTAATCAGCGAGAAACAAGCAGTTATCATTTTAATTCGGGCTTGCCGTAACTGTAACTTAAGTATCCAATAAAGTCATGGAAAAAGTTGAACACATCGTACCGTACAGGCATACGTACATACATACATACATACATACATACATATATATATATACATATATACTTATTTGTATATGTATACAGTTGACGATGGATCTGTCGTATGTTTGTACCTACCTACCTACCTACCTGTACTAGTAATATTACCTGTGCGTTCGAAAAGTCGCTGATGCTGATGGTGCTAGTGTGAATGACCACTGGACCATGGTCACGTCCTTGATAACCCATCGAGATGATTATATTATGTGTTTACCTTTGTATATACAGGGTGATTCTTTAAATATTATAAATATCCTATACAATATGTTTCATGCAAGAATTATTCGGGACGTTCGGGATTAAAATTTAATTGCCAAAAAAAATTAATATGCTTATAAGTTTATTAAATAATAAATTACCTAAAAATAGGGGGGAGGGGTGTATCTAAATTTTATAAATTCTTACAGGGGGGGGGGTAAAGAAAAACGTTTATTTACTTAAGTTAGCTTCTTTTCCTTTATTAAATCAATCTTTGGGGTAATAATCAACTACTTCAATATAATATACTTCGCATATGTTTAAAATACCCCTCACATAATTTAAGAATGACCCCTTGCCTAGTTTGTAGTGCCTTTATATTTATTTCTCAGCTATGAGAATTGTTTATCTTGTTCGTAATACGTACGTAATAAGTATTTAATGAGTGGCCCCTAATTAAATAATATGTTTTTGGTATAATTCGTTATTTATATTCACAACACAGAGTACATTGAAACGTAGCAAAGACGAACGATTGTAAAGTATCTAGCTACATACGAATTTTTAATATCACTCTTTTTTTGTACTATTTGTTCGAAATAAATATAGAAATATCTCGTTAAAAAATTACAAAATCGCCCTTACATTTTACATGTATGATGCAGAGCAATTTATTTTTTATAAATCGCGAGTAAATTTTAGCAGTAGGTTTATGATCGGAAGTATAATTACTTTCCTGGTAATGTTCATTAAAAAGCAATATTTACTTGTTAAACACATCCAAACAATAAAATCTAAACCAAATTTCTTTGTGTGTGTCCACCAACCCAGTCGTATCTCTATCTACAAAAATAAATGTTGATGTACCGATGTCTTTTTTTAAAAATGTTAGGGATTGTTTAAAATAATAATGGCCACAGGAGCGAGTCTTCTGTCGCTGTTTGTCTGTTTGTCCTGTTTTATGTTTGTTGTCTTGTACATTAGGTACATGCATCAACTGTTTGCAAGTTTAACTGACGATGAAGCTAATAGGTAATACTTAAAATAATGTGGTGTGGACTCAAGTCGCAGCAGAGTTAGAGTCAGAATTGCTTTACTCAGTTAGTTTAGTTCACGGTCAGAGTCAGACTGATGTAGTCAATGTCGACAGTGTTTCGATATCATTTTACACTCATTATTACCTAGTTGAACAGTTCGTTGCATGTCTTCGTATTACGTACAAATGAATCGTTTAAAATAATAAGTCGCGCCCAAGACAGTAAATAATGTGTTGTCGTACTAGTGTTACTATTGAACGTTCTGATCATAAAATTTTAGCTCACCTAGTAAATAAATCGGTGAGGTCTTTTCTACATTTGAAATAATAAAAACTTAATGTTTTATCATCTGTTGTACTGACGGTGTTAATTTTATCAGTTTGTAAACAGCATTGTATTTTCTTCGAAAATAAAAACAACACTTTACCTAACCTACCTATATGAAAAGACTAAAAGACATTTGAGTGAGTTGTAAAAGTATAAGTCCATAAAAGAAGATAAAATGGTAACTTGCGGGGTGGTATGGTGTAAAAAAGACGATCATTGGATTCCGCTCCAATTAAGTTCCATCAAACTTCACGGTAATCTTACGGAAGCCCATTGGGCGGCAATTTCCGATTTTCTTCAGAAAGTTGCAAATAAACATTTCATATTACAAGAAAATGGTTTTATGGAACTTACAGAAGAACAGAAAAAACTTCTTGCACAGCAGATAAATCGTTCCAACTTGGAATGCTCGACGAACGAAGAAAAGTCATCGAAAAATGTTTTCGGTGTCATCAATTCCGGTCTAATAAATCCCGAAACTGATAGTGAAGAAAAAGCGAAAACTCTAAGTGCCCAAGAAAGTTATTTATTACAAATTTTGGACGGTAAAACGGAAATAGCGGGACCGAAAATTCTCGAATGTAATAATAGCGGTGATGAATGTAGTACATCGACTGAGTTTCCTGAATCTGACAATAATAATTCACATATGCAAAAATTTACATTAAAATTTGAAAGTAACTTTTTAAGTGATCCTACTAAAAGTTTAAACGGCGCTGAAGAAAATAACTGTGATAATTGTGAGACAGTTTTAGAAAATAGTAACTTTTTCAAAAGCGAAAATTCCGATACGACATCCAACAATAACGTAAACGTTATCGGGAGATTCACTATAGAATCGTATTCGATCGATTCAGTCATAGACGAAGGCAGTAATAAAAATATTCCAGAAGAAAATGAGAAACCCTTTAGCAACGAAAAACCTTTGAGAAAAATATCAGGCCAGAGTGACGAAATCGTCTTAAGGCTGTTAAAAAAATATTCGAAATATAGCAGAGACGCATTGGATCAAGAAATCCTCAGTGCAGTCGACTCATTCACTTCTGAAGATGACTTTAATAACCCAAATACCACAATAAGGATAACTCCCGAAGAAAAACATTACGAAAACTGCAAATCAAATTTTGGCGACGAATATATCGAAAATGAAAAGAACGAATACCTGTTACAGTGGTTAAAACAACAAAACAGATCCAGGGGATTCCTTACAGTTCCCGATCCTTCTTACAACAGAAGAAGGCATAGTTTAGGGAGCGATAGGAACTATTTCGATTGCTACGATTCCCAACGTAAAGCCGCTGAAAGGAAAGAAGGACGAAAATCGTCACTGCCACTGTTTGCAGACCTGGACTTCAACAAGAGGTCGGGTCGAAGGACCGGCGGCATTTCGTCAACCCCTAACAGTAGAAAATCTAGTGTGTCTTATCCTATCAGCGATGCGGGTAGATTTTCCCATTTGGATGGTAGGAAAAGTAGCGTGACGTCGAACAGTAGCAGCTACGAAAGCGAAGAAGCGGTGGGAAGCTCGGTGACATCCCACTGGCAAAAAATCATCAACAAACATTTAGGCGGAAATAAATTAGAACAAAAATTGAAGAAGCAGCGTGAAACGTGGGCGATTAATAAAAGGAAACTTAGCACCGATTCTGACCCGACAAACGATCTATTTTTACAACCGTAAGTAATCACTAATTAGTTAATACCTATATGGAAACTTCCGATACAATTTTTCGAGATTTATTAAAAAAGATCAGTATGTTAAGTACTTTGCTGTAGATGAGAATAAAATTAAGTTAAGGGAGGTAAAAAAGTAAAAAAGGTCTCGCATCTGCCGTAAACCGAGCCCGCGCCGCCCGAGATTGCAGGCGAGAATCGATTTCTACCCGAAGCTGCCCAGGGCAGATTTGAACACATCCGAATACGTACGAACTGTTCCGATTGTCAGAATTTTATGCTTTTATTAACGATTTTATGATTGCGATTGTTTTAATGTATCAAACACAAAAGTTGAGGTTAATTCGTTCATATAAACGTGGAATGTACGCTATTTTATTAGAGAATAACTCCAAACCCAAAGCTCTTACTTAAAATGCTTGGACTGGAAACACATTTTTAAGCCCAAAGCACTAATTAAACATTGTCCAGCTCTGTCACAATAAGGTCACAAAACGTTCAATAGCAATCAGTTTGTATATTTTTGGTGTTCTATTTTGTGCCTAAATGTCTATATCATCTTTAATCTTTAATATATTTCAAACAACGCGGACGTAATTTCAAAAGTATAAACTACCTACTGCAAAATACAGTTATACGTGTAATCAATTTTACCATAATTTTATTTACGCTCGAGGACATTTATAAATACAAAAATTAGCTAGTCTCAAAATTGGATTCCTTTTCTTGGTAATAATTAAGACTTACGATTACATACTTTTTGAACGTGTTTGTTTGTTTTTTTCTTTGAAAATTCACAATGTGCAAATTAATCACATTTATAATAATTATTAATAGATTCTGTTATGTTTACACTGTTTCATTTAAAATGTAGATAGGTATGTGTGTATTTGGGTACCTCCTTAATGTTCTTTTGGGAATTAAAATGCAATGTGTGGAAAAATAATTTTAATTCTGTCCATTCCGTTCGGTGGCCTCATGAATGTACAATTTGCAATGGCTCGGATTCCCAGGAACTCCGGAAATTTCCTCGCATTTCCGGTGTACATGGATATCTGCACAAATTTTCTAACATTCACGATCAGACCTTCGCTATACATGTCAATTTATATTCATAAACAAAAATCAATTGCATACATTCGATTGATTTAATTTATAGGTAAAATGCGTTTCGGTCAATTTTGCGTATACAGGGTGTTAAAAATAAAATAATTTTTAATAAACGAAATTCATTTGTGAAACGTTCATAAGTATTTAAAAATAAAATGAAACACTTGGTGAAAGTTTTGCTAACGATATGAAAATTTGTTGAATCTGTACGCATTCCGATTATGCCAAAAATGAAAAATTAAGACCATACTAAAAGGATTTTTAAATAAAAAACAATAGGTATTTGTTCTTTTGAAAGTTATGAATAATCTAGTTGCCTATATGTTTTTTTTTTAATTCGAAATTTGGTTTGTTCCCACTTCAAAAATTTGGGTTACATTTAAATTTGAATTTCTAGAAATGTCTTGGGCTACAACATACGCCCACACCCGTGTAACAATATGCAAACAGTTGTTGTAGATGGTCTGTCATATTTGTAAGAATTTAACTAACAAAACTCTCCAATAGTCTCACCATAACGTAATAACGTATAACCTCGTTTATCAATGTAGTTGTTGCTACAATATAAGTTAGTATTGAGGATTTTTTTCTTTTATTATAATGTATGCTATCGACGAACTTTATTTGACCATGGGAAGACCGTAAACTTTGGTAACCTTGCTTGTTTTGTTTTATTCGTAATAACAATTGCATGGTGAGCATTGACTTTGATAAAAATGGGTCATGCATCAGGTATAAAAAAAATATCGGCAGTAATAAGTAACTGTACAGCAGGTATGTTGTTGGCTGGCTTAAAATACGCGTTCTATTTACAATATTAAAAAAAAAATGCCGTTTTCCATAATTATTAGTTGCCATTCGATACACATTGAATTAGGTATACTTCGTCACTATTATTTAAATTTATAATTAACTGGGTATCTATCTATTAATTATTTGTGATAGAATTAAAAAAAGCTAATTAATATCAGGAAAATTTTTATACTAATTATACAACGAAAAAAAGAGCAGATTATAAAGTTGGTTGAAGTCAATGGCGTACGCAGGATTTCTGAAACGGGGTGAGGAGAAAAATGCTGATAACCCCAATTACGTAAAATGACTTCGCTGTAATCAAATAACGTCTTTAAAACTAAATGAATATGGCAGGACTACTTATCACCCTCGTTGTCTGTTTGTATTTGGAATGTAGTTTGTTAATTTTTTAAAAATATTAAATGATGTGGTACAATCAATTTTGCGACACAGTTCTTGTTATTTTTAGTGCGCTGTCAGCAATTATTTATCGCACTCGTCAGGCTGCAACATAATTAAAAACAAATCCTAACCTATGTGTTGAGGGGGGGGGGGGTTGAACCTTCTAAGCTTCCCCATGGCTACATAACTGATGCATGTATCACAGTACTGGTCAGCACTTAATTATGAAAGATCATTATGATTGAAAGTTGATTTAAAGGAATTAAAATACTAACTATTTAAATACTAATAATTTAATTTCTTGCCTTTTAAAAATAGTTGATTTATGATGTTTTTATAGATAAAAAAGGAATTTTATCTCTTTGCTACTTATCCTTTTTTTAAAAAATTATCACGTACCAAACCAAAACACTTTAGTATAACGTATAAATATACGTGTATGTTCGAATTTACAACATCACAGTCGCGTATTGTTTGGTAGATTAAGGATGTGATACCATTTTTGTAGTTCCGTCATATAATTACAGTCACTCGAGTCTGATAATTATCTGGGACCACCATAGTCATTGAATCGACAAATTATTTATAGATTTAATTAATTACCTTTAGTCGTCACCAGTGAATATTTTTTGAAAACGTAATAGAACTAATATTACAATAGGTTTTAGAGGAAGTTATTATTTCTGTATAAAAAAACAAAATATTACTAAATACCATTTTTATTTTTTGAATAGTGTAAAATATAAATTTATTTGATGACCACATTCTAGAGCACCAACGTTTCTTTTGCATTGTAACATATTTTTTTACATAATCATTTATTTTGCAATAAACGTACCTACGTCAATAAGTTCTTACAAATCTTTTATATCGATAAAAAAGCTGTTTTTATTAACTTCATTTAGTAATGGAATGCATATAAGAATGTAGTTAATATTCCAAGAAAAAAAAAAAAAATAATAATTGCCACAAAATCTTTTTAGTGAATAATTTTATTTATTTTTTTCGTTTTCATAAAAAAAAATAGTTTCTATACAATGACAAAATTGTTGCAGATGGTATTTCCGAAAAATAAAGCGGATGGAAGCCGAAAAAAAATTGCTTCTACCGGAAAACGATCATGGTGCTTTCTTAATAAGAGATTCTGAAAGTAGACATAATGATTATTCCTTATCAGGTACGTACGTACATCAATAGGTGCATGTTTTTTATTTTTAACATTTTCTCGAAACAAATTATTTAATTCAAAAAATCCTAATTTTAAGAACAAAGAACTTTTTACTATATTTATTTTACTTTTTAATTACAAATCATTTATTTATTACTATCTATTGTACCTATTGTACGTAGACACTGTTTTTTTTTGTGTGAAATATTTTAGTTTAATATACTTTTAATTAACCAAAGCATTAAAAAATACCGTTAAAACCGCAAAAAAGTAACGAAAATGTTTTTTCAGTTTTGGTTTTTCCTTTTCTTTGGCCTTCTTAAATTAATTACCGCAAAATTTATTGAACCAGAAGTTAAAAACCTGGTAATTTCATTTGTAATTCTAATTCATTAAGTATCCCATGCATTTTTAAATTTTATTCAATATTTATTTTACTTTATTAATGGAAGTACTTAAATATATTTTGATATTCAGGTCAGAGTTAGTCAACAGTAAGGTCAATTTTATTCCCTTTTTATTAAGTAACTATTTAACAAACAAGGCCAGCTACGTACGATACTTAAATGTATTAAGTGCGAGAAATTTGAAAGTTTTTGAAACTTGCTCATGCAGTCTGATGTGAATTAAAAAACAATGCATGAAATTTTTTTGAAGAATCTAATAATTATTTAGACAAACTGCCTACGCATGTATAGTAAATTAAAGTGTATATATAATATAAACATTTTGTGAAATTATGATCGTAGCATTTTACTAGATCATTAAGTTTGGTTTTACCGGTGGGTACCTACCTACATTAACATACATTTTTAGTTCGATATTAACTCTGACGTATTTTTTAAGGAAAATTGTATTTTCCATTCAACAAAATATTCATAGAATACAGATTAACTAATGCAGAACTTATGATAGCAAGAAATGACTCAGTCCTAATAAAAAAATACTTAGAATTACATTTGTATAGGAAAATAATACCACACAGGCGCGATGCGTTGAGAAATAATGTAAAGTGTAAATAAAACATTTACTAAAACTAGAATTGATGAAGCTTTCAGATAATGTAACTCCACAATTAAAAATAAATAAAAAACACACTTGGAGTTTACAATATCATATCTTCACCACCTGAAGAAAGCACAGTGTGCTGAAACAATTATAGTGGAAACATTAAATATTTGTAAACTCCAAGTGTGTTTTTTATTTACTTTTAAAACATTTATGTCTTCCTCTGACCCACTTTATTCCTCTTTATGGTTCTAATATGTCTCTTATTTCTAACTAATCCTTCATGTCTCAGAAAGTATCTTACCATTCCATCTTTCATTATCCTTTTAATAAGCGCCCTTTGTTCCCCCACTCTTTGCAGTACCTCCTCATTTTTAAGCCTTTTCTGGCCACCATTTATTCATCGTTCGCCTGTAACACCAGATCTTGTCCACGTTTCACACTCGTACAGATATTCAATGTTAATAATCTTTTTGATTTCTTTTTATTAAGAGCAATTTTTTGTTTTATGTCTCTGCCACTTTTTCATCTTTAACTCATTTTTTATTAATTATTTTTGTAATTATTAATAGTTAGAGACGGTGACACTGTGAAACACTACCGAATTAGGCAATTGGACGAGGGTGGTTTCTTTATAGCTAGACGAACAACATTTCGAACTTTACAAGAACTTGTTGAACATTATAGCAAGGACGCTGATGGTCTCTGTGTAAACCTCTGCAAACCTTGTGTTCAGGTGGGTTTTTGTTAGTTTTATTTTATAATAGTAAAGAAGTTATTTGAAGGATATATATATATATTGTAAAGTACGTAGTTAAACTTTTTCGTTGTTGTTTTTCGTCAGCTTCTGTGCAACTGGTTGTTGTATTTATTAATTAATAATGTGTGGAAGATTTTTGATTAATGTTAAATTCTTCTTTCTTTGCTGATTGAAGAATCCTGCAATAGAGGTATGTTTTTCTTTCAAGTTTGAATGTATTAGAAGCTTCTTTTTTCGTGTTTATCATAATATTTATATTTACTTTAAAGTTTATTACACTGTGCATTCAATGTTTTCAGGGTCTTCTGTTTATAAAAAATCGATTGGTAGATATTATGTAAATATATATTATGCAAATCACACCTGTAACGGGCTTCACTATCAAATTTGTAAATAAACCTTTTTAAATGATGCAGAAAAAATATGAAATGTGGAGATAGAAACTTCCTGCAAATATTTTTTTTGTCTTCAAGGATTAACAATCTTCAAATAATTACATTTTAGTGTAAATTTATGAAAATTTAAATTTAATTATCAATAGGACAATGTTTAAAATATTTTCTTTTTGTTAACGTAAAATCGATAATTTTTTAAGATCATCTTGTACATTCGTTCCATTTGATTATTAAACGTAAGAATTTGTTAATGCTTGCTAGTTTATTCAATTTACATTCTGTGCATGCATTTTTTAATGTAAAAGGTTTGTTTAGAATCAAAAACTGCACCTGGTAGACCATTTTAGGTGCATTTAAAATAAATATCTCAGTCCTACTTTTTCATATTCGTAATGTTATTACTGCTATTACGTATGTAATCGTTCAAATCTGTAATGCTACACATGCTTTATTTTTACTCGTTTCTTACAACGTGATATTGATATCTAAATCGTTTAAGAACTATTAAATAAAAAGTAATAGTACCCAGTGGCGTACATATATATGTATAAAGATTTCTCATTAAATAAATCAAAGATTGTCTATGACATCTGAATAGAATTGAAAAGGAATGGACAAAACAGGATGACTAATGATTTAAATATGTAATTATTTGAATAACAATTTTAATTTTTGTTCCAAAAACATCTACTAACGAAGTTTAAGTAATATACAAATAAACAAGATAATTGCCTTAAATCAGAACAGAATCGCTTTTTATATTACTCGCATATCAAAACCACTAAATTTTCCATTAATGCGTTTTAAATATTGTTTTGAAATAACACAATATACGGAAGTTGCAGTAAATTAAATAAAATTAATCTACGTATGTAAGAAGAAAAATCCAGTCTGTTAGCTTTTTATATTGTTATCTCTCTGTAATGACCTTTTTGCTACATAAACTAGGCACATTCTTAAATGAAAAACATTAATTAATAATAACTGATAATTAAATTATTTATATTTTCGATGTTTATTAGGCGGAAAAGCCACAGCCAGAAGGACTGTCACATCGCACAAGAGACCAATGGGAAATAGACAGATCCTCTTTGAAATTCGTACGGAAATTGGGACATGGACAGTTCGGGGAAGTCTGGGAAGGAATGTGGAACAATACAACCCCCGTGGCCATAAAAACGTTGAAACCGGGCACAATGGACCCCAAAGACTTCTTGGCTGAAGCTCAAATAATGAAAAAACTCAGACACACCAATTTAATTCAATTATATGCCGTCTGTACCATGGAAGAGCCAATTTATATCATAACCGAATTAATGAAGAACGGATCTTTGTTGGAATTTTTGCAAGGAAAAGGAAAGATATTAAAACTACCACAACTGGTCGACATGGCAGCTCAAATTGCTGCCGGAATGGCCTATTTGGAATCACAGAACTATATACACAGAGACTTAGCTGCACGAAACGTTCTTGTGGCCGATTCTAATATAGTAAAAATTGCAGACTTTGGTCTTGCACGTCTTATTAAAGTGAGTATACTTTGGAAACTTTTTTCTAAAATAAAAACACTATTTCTTTATATAATTTTTTGTAAGCTTTCCTTGCCATCCTATATATATATATATATATATGTGTGTGTGTGTGTGTGCTGTTTTTATGATGTTATTAGTTGTTGAAAATCAGATACTTAAGTATTTCAATTCGTTCACAATTTCAATGTTCTCTCCCTTAAATTTATTGAAAACCTTTTAACTGTACCTTTTTACTAATTTTGATGTGGGAAATGGGAACTATTATTTACAAATGTACTTTTATGTAGGAGGACGAGTATGAAGCAAGAGTGGGTGCTAGATTTCCCATTAAATGGACCGCTCCAGAAGCTGCCAATTATAGTAAATTTTCTATAAAGTCTGATGTATGGTCTTTTGGAATCTTACTTACAGAACTGGTTACGTATGGAAGAATTCCCTATCCTGGTGATTAAATACATTCGATTTCTTTGACTGTTTTGTTAATTAATTAAATTTTTCAGGCATGACAAATGCCGAAGTCCTCCATCAAGTGGAGCACGGTTATCGTATGCCCTGTCCTCCTAATTGTCCGACAACTCTTTACGACATAATGCTCGAGTGTTGGCATCGTGATCCAATGAAGAGACCGACGTTCGAAACATTGCAATGGAAACTTGAAGACTTTTTCACTTTGGAAGGATCGGAATATAAAGAAGCGTCAGGTTACTGAGGTCGTGCCCACCCCCCTGCTGATTGGCTGCGCAACACGATCGACTTGCACTACCATTAGTAGGGGAGGTGGTTGTTCTCGCTTATCTTTAAATTAAGAACAAAATTTAGTAATTAATATCTTCTTTATTTCCTTTTTTTTATTTATACTGCATATTCCTTCTTGGGATGCCATAAGTACATACATACAAAAGCATTTATTACTTTATAATTATTTTCTTGTGTTATATTATTAATGACAACTGTTTTAAAAGACACTACAGCTCAATTCTTCTTCTCTAAGTTTTTGTACTTGTTTATTAAGAAGAGAAGAAAGGAAGGAAAAAACTACAACATTAACGATAATAGTATAATAGCGACAACGTATAATATTCATTAATTTTTTAAGATTGTTAAGTTTTAACAGTTTAATAATCATCCTGCGTATCCGCTATAATTAAGCACTAGGGTCGATAAGAGTATGAAAATGGGCCCCATAATAGTGAGTTTAATTAAGTTTTCTAAAAATAATTTTTTAGAAAACTTAAGTTCACTTTCGTACTCTTATCAACCGTAGTCTTTTAAGATCCTTATGACCTTAAAAAGTCTTTTTTTGATCTTTGTATGAACGGGATCGGATAAGGCATCTAATAATAAATATTCTTTCAAAGTACCGTACTTGAATATTATATTATTCAATAATAATTTTATCCTTGTTGCGATGCACAAACGATTTACATATTTTTTATTCGTATCATATATAAATTGCAATAGATATGTATGTGTAAAGTTTTTAATTATGTAATATTTCATTATTCACGGATGTTTCTATACAAAAATAATGTTAATATAAGCGTAACATTCCTAATTACTGAATGGAGAACGTATTTTACTCTTTTTAAATCGTAAAAAATGCAGTGTCGAAATAATGCAAAAATACTATTGCTAAGTTTAGATTGTACATTATTGTACTAAACTGTTTATATACTGTAATAGGCACAATTTTTAATATTTTTTGTAAAGTAATTTTAATTTAATTAAAAATATTTAAACTTTAACATATATTTATTAATAGTTTTACATTTGAGAAAATAAGAAATAGTTGGATTTGAACTGAAATCTGTGGGTAACATTTTGTTGCCTTCTAGGACATGCATTGCAATTAAATCTTTTAGATAAAGAAATTCACATTCTAAATTATTCAATCATTAATTATTTTTAATTATAGAGATTCTATGAGTTTGTGTATATCAAGTATCTATGAACTTCAAGGTTTCAGCGGCTTTTTTTAAATTTTATAACCTAACTTTTATTATTCTACTTGTTATCTGCCAGTCGTATTATCAAATAATTAACCTAATATTTTGTAATTATTGTTCAGTTTTTCTCTTATCTTAAGTGTGGGATTATTGATGGCTAAATTAGTGAAAAAGCCTAGAAAAAATGGATATAAATTACCTGATCCTTTGCCATTAGGCGAGGTATTGGAAGATATGAACAAAAAGAAGTGGATATTGGGTCCCTCTATTGGGAAAGGGGGTTTTGGAGAAATATATTCAGCAAGAGAGTATACAGAATCTTCTAAGCCTTCAAAAAGGTTTCCTTATGTTATTAAAATAGTATGTTTCACTGTTTAAGACTCCCATTGTTCTTGTAATACAACCAGGAATTTTTGTAGGAACCTCATGCTAACGGCCCTCTTTTTGTGGAAATGCATTTTTATATGCGTAATGCAAAACCAGACGATGGTAAATAGATATTCATTAGTTAAATTCCTTTAAATAATGCACAATTTTAGTGGATGCTTTTCGATTATCAAAGAAGATACATTACTTTGGGATGCCCAAGTACATTGCATCAGGCTCACATCAACATAACGAACAGAAGTACCGATTTTTAGTGATGGAAAAGTTTGGTACTGATATATGGAAATTGTTCCTTGAAAACAACCGTAAATTTCCTCCTGCTACTGTTTTTAAATTAGGTGTTCAAATAGTAAGTATTTGTTATACATAATATAAAATGGGTAACATATATATATTTTTTAATTTTATTTGTAGTTGGATGTTCTAGAATATATTCACAGTAAAGGCTATGTACATGCTGATGTAAAGGGGGCCAACATTCTACTAGCGGAAGATTCTACAAACCCTAAACAAGTCTATTTGGTTGACTTTGGTTTGGCTTCACATTTTTCTTCAATTTTGAAACCAGATCCCAAGAAAGCTCACAATGGAACCATTGAATATACTAGTCGTGATGCCCATTTAGGAGGTGATTAAATGAAAAATTAACTCTCGCTTTCATTTAACTTTCATTATTCATTTGCAGTTCAAACTAGAAGAGGAGACCTAGAAATTTTAGCATACAATTTAATTCAGTGGTTAGGATGTCGTTTACCATGGGAAGATGATTTAGATCCAGTCTCTGTTCAAAATAACAAAAACCAACACATGAATGACATTAAACAGTTATTAAAGACATGTTTTAAAAATGAAAAAATACCAAGTATGGATTTATATTGATTTGTTTCTACATTTTCATTGTAAAAACTAACACCAAATAATAAATTTCAGATGCAATTGAAAAAATATTAAAGTATATAACTTCTCTAAAAGTAGATGACACTCCAGATTATGAACATTTACGAAAAATATTGGCTGATGGTATTGAAGCAGAAGGTGGATCTCTAAAAGATCCTTTACAATTTAACTTAAGTAGACGAACTCCCGTTAAAAGGAAGATTACAAAAATTTCCGGCTCTAAAAGCAACGATGTAGAAGAGAAGAAAAAAAATGGCAAAGTAACACCTAAACCAGCTAAAAAGAACACAAAAACTGTTAAAAAATCACAGCAACCCAAAGAAGAGAAATCAGCAACAGAAGACCTCAATGGGAGCCAAATATTAACGCATGAGATGAAAAGACTGAAAGAAAAAATTGAACAAAAAAAGGCGAATAAGAAAGCTAAGGTAACTAAAGGAAGTCACGGCAGGAATTTACGTAGCAGTAGCGGTCGTAATGAAGATAATTAAACCGTTCTTTCTTTAAGACCTTATCTTCCTTTTAAAAAAATGAAAATTCCTCGAAAACTAGTTTAAGGACTGAATTTTTGCTATTTATGATGTTCTTAGTATTATTCCTTAACTTTTTTTTCCTCAGTATTTACTACAAAAATCAGTTTTAATCGATTCAAAATTAATTAATAAGAATCACATTTCGTTGAATAATAAATTTTATAAATAACAGCTTGAATTTGATCTCGGTTGTAATAGTTGTAGTACGTTTTTGTTTTGTTTACCGAAAAGTTTTAAAATGGTTGAATGAACATAAAAATTTTGAAGGCCGTCTATCAGTGATTATAACCTGGAAAGGTGAAATTGGAGTTTTTAAGTTATTGTTTATATTTAGATATATGAAAGAATAATGGACCAGTTTGTAAATAAAGTAAAGAAAGTTTCAAGAAGTAAATCCATGAGGTACGGGGTTCCTTTTCTAATAGCTGTTGTTGGTGGTTCCTTTGGCCTGAAACAATTTACTCAAATTAAGTACGATTATGCAAAAGTTAAACCTATTGATAGAAACGAACTTAAAAAGTTAGGAATAGACATGAAAAAGTCCGGAGAAGTAACTTTGGAAACGGAATTTGAGAAAATTAAAGAAATAGATATTGATAATTGGGAGCAAGTGAGGGGACCACGACCGTGGGAAGAAACGATTCAAAATTGACTTATAAAATCTACTTGTAAATATTTATTTTACCTGTAAGTAGTAAGTTTTCATAGTTTTGTTTAATATAAATTAATTAAATTTGCATTTTAATATACGTCTAAATTTGAGGTTATGTTTTGTTATTTTAGGTAAATTGTACCATAGAAAACCTTTAGAGTGATTTCCTGACTTTTCGTAATTATTATAGGTGGCGCCATAGGTCCATTGATTGCAATAAGACCCAATTAAAGTCGAAATTGTTCAGAGAGTTTCCACCAGGTAACGCGGCAGACTTATTACCAATAGAGGAATGCCAAATTAGTACTGCAGATGTCGCTTGAGTCGTCCATTTCGTTTTTTAAACACTGTTGTTTATTTCGAAGAAGTACGTCGGCGGTGTAGCACGGTTTTAACAATAAATGTTCCTCTGAATTACTTTATACAATAATGTGATTTGTGATTGTGAACTAATAGTTATTATATGGATACAAAATGTTGTCACCCGTATCCGCAAATGCCCTGTGTGGACTTAGTGGTGAGTTTTTAACAACAATTATTTATTTCAATTGCGTGGTGATATTTTATATAATTTTAACCTACCAATATTAAGTAACCACTGTGTTACTAATGCTAATGGATTTACTGAACTTTTCTTCAGTTTATAACGAAATAATTAATGTTAAAGGTACTTGCGTTTATAAAGAAAAAATATGTATTTAAGTTTAATAAGTAATTAATAATTGTATTTGTAAATACATAAATATCATTTAAATAGCGCATAATACTTTGTACAGTAAAAACAATGTGGACGACAATAACAACAATTTTTAACACATTCATGGAAAATTAAATATCATTAAACTAATTGTATCACTAACTTTTTACTTGAGACGAGAGCTAAACAAAAAATTAAAAACAGGAATACCAAAACAGATTTTTATAAATATAATATACAAATTGCTCTTTGTTCTGTCTTACTGTTCCCTTTTTCAATTGTTTTTATTTATTTACTATTATTTTATCTATTCGAAAGCATAATTTAAAATTGGATTTTAGATTTTCTATTTTGTTTTTCTTTTGTCTAATAATTGATCACATTCAAGTTACCAAACTCGTAATTATTATCATTTCCTAGTTAATTGTTATTATCTATATAGTATAATATTTATAAGGCTGATGACTATAAGATTAGTGTCAGAACTTAGAATTAGATGAAATAGTGAGAATAATACTACGTTAAGTGCTAGGGCTGGGTAAGTTATCCAATTAATCGATTTATAATCAATATAAATAGATTATTTTCAGTTTTGAAAAATAATTAACATCGATTAGTTCGAACGGTCTGAAATCGATTCTTAGTTCAATAAAAGGGTGGCAATATTGTAACCAATTTTTGCTCGTCTCTGACAGGCGAGCATGCTCGGCAATAAACAGTTCTGGTAAACCAAAAAAGAATATATATCTCTTTGTAATTTCTTGTACTCTATATCTATTTCATTTATGAGGCAATAACTGTAACTTTTTTTGTTTTCGAAATAAAGAAAGCCAATTGGGTTGTAATTCTTGTAAAACCAATAACCGACGTTTCGTCCTTATTTGCACTGTTTTATCAATGTAGAAAAAACCGTTATAAGGGCGAAACGTTAGTTGTTGGTTTTAGAAGAATAAAAGAACTTTATTGCTCCAATTGGTTTTGTTTTATTCGAATTCATAGAACAATGGGAAGAAATGTAAAACATCTTTTTTGTATTGAAATAACAAAGAGGAAAGCACTCGGAAAAAGTCACGTTTATTTTTATTATTACTTTATATATATTTCGTTTTGTTAGGGCATCTTCAGAAGTAAATACAAACTTTTACAACAGTGAAGGAATATTTTATATCTAAAACTAAGGAGGGGGTTGCTTAACCTAATTTATTAATTTAAAAATGAATTAATCCCAAAGTCCACCTTCAAAAATAAATCTGTTACAAAAAAGTGGAATTTATGAGATTTATTACAATAATTGCGAGGCGGTTTATATAGGTAAATCAAAATGGAACATACAAACACGTTTCACAGAACATAATACTTACATCACATCTGGCCGTGCTAGTCATGTGATTGATAATAACCATTCCATAAAAATAGAAAAATTGAAATTATTAAAAAACATACAAGGCGGTCCAATACTAGATATATACGAAATAGTTGAAATAAATATAAAAATATTTAAAAATAAATTTCTTGTTAACGACCAGGCGGACTTTAGGATTTACCCATTATTAAATTTAAGATTAATTTAAGCAACCCCCTCCTTAGTTTTAGATTTAAATATATTGCGTTCACTGTTGTAAAAGTCAGCATTTACTTCCCTGAAGATGCCATAACAAGACGAAATGTACATAGAGTAATAATTAAAATTTGTAAAGGTGACTTTTTCTGAGTGCTTTCCTTTCTTGTTATTTTTACAACATGAGTCACCAAGAGCTCTTGGAAAATTACTTAAATTTGTTAATTTTGTGTTGTTGTGCTTCATCCAAATAAGGAATGGAAACACGAATGTCCCTGTAACTTTAGAATAACTTTATCTTTGCTTTCAAATAAAAGATTTGCGGGCAATCGATAATCGATTGTTAATATTAATAGTCGCTCAGCCCTATTGAGTACGCCTAGGTATATCACTCTCTAGATTGACGAAAGACTGACTTGTATTTTATAAAAAGTAAACATGAAATGCTATCATCAGGAACTACTAGCATGCTTTTGGCTTGTACCGGTGTAATTTAAGGACAGTTTTCCCCAATCCTCCCTTCAAAATTGCTCCAGCTTCTTCTGCACTTGCATTTTCTAAATTGTGGTCATTCATTGATACGATTAGATCCCCTTTAGCTATTTTCCCATCTGTATCAGCCAAACCTCCACAAAGCTAAAAAGGTTTTTATTTTATAAATGTCGGAATGTTTTAAATTAAATGTAACTTACAATTTCGGTAATATAAACACCTTTGGCGGCTTCTCGAGCAGCAACACTCAGTCCTAAACCTTTTCCTGGTTTTTTCGCCAACTCAACATCGACCGTTGTATATTCCGCCGTTTCCGGTCGATGAACGATAAGTTTTACTTTAGGTAAAATTTGTCGAAGAATTTGGGATGCACCGGTATGTGTAACATCTTTCAACGGTGTTCCATTTACATCGATAATTTGATCTCCAGGTTGCAGCCTTGCATCTTTTGCAGCAGCACCCCCTTTGTAAACATCCACCAACACTATGGCGTTCTAAAATATAATTCATTATGAGATTTCCTTTTTGTATAAATGAGATGTTTTCAACTTAACTTACTGTAATTTGCGTATCAGTTCCTCCAACGAAAGATAAGCCGAGGCCTTTATTTTCGGCATTTATTTCGATAGTAACTTCTTTACCGGGTTTTATAGGGCAAGTCGCAGGATCCGCCGGAGGTTCTGTTTAATGTTTGTTGTCAATATAAAACTTAAAATTTTGTTACAAATAATGTTAAATTTTACCAGGTTCGGCGAGTTTCTGTTTTGCTGCGTCCTCAGCGTTTGCCTTTGAAGTACCGTCTTCTTGTTTTTTACTCGGATTGGACACAACCAAAGTTACAACACCCTCTGTTTGTTTCAATAAAGTTGCGGCCTAAAACGGGAACTTTTTAAATTTTTATCGTTATAAGTCGATATAGTTTAGCTTCGAAATGGTTGACGATTAATAATTTCTATTATAGTGTTAATTTCCAATATGGGATATAGTAAATAATCATTTGTTTCTTTCAATAGAGTTTGTGGTCGGAAAATTGTGAAACATCTTTTAAATATTAAGAATTTAAACACATAAACAAAGGCTTTCAGATGTTATAAATTATTTGTTTATGTGCATTAGGTATTGATTTTAAACTCAGATTTGAATATTTTTAATTTATTTGAGTTATTTACTATTTACTGTGTTTTACAACACCGCCAAAGTATCCAATATTCTTCAAAAGTTTTTATTGCTGGAAAAGGGGTTGAAGGTTCTTAATCACAGTGTAGTTATTGTATATTATTTCGGCGTAATTAATTGCTTACCGCATTATAATTTGAGCCAACTAGTGTGTCTTTGTTGACTGCTAGAATCATTTCGCCAATTTCAAGTCCAGCCTTTGAAAATAATAACAAACAAAGGTTAGGAAAAGAAATATTAAAAAACAAATTTTGATTCTTCGAATATAAGACACTTACTTTTTCGGCTGCGCTTCCCTCTTGGATATCGGATATAAAAATTCCTTGCCCAACGTCTGAATGTTTGCCCTCGATTATCATTATCCCTAAGCTTTGGGTGCCCTGCGTGAAAGCGAAAATTCACACACGTGCTGGTTTTGTGTATTTTTCTGTTACGAATCGTAAGTGCAAATTGACACACACAAACAATCAATATTGCGTTTTTTGTGCGTTATAAATAAACAACGGAAGCAAAAAAAATTATCGCAATTTTGTAATTTCATTTATTTTTGCGTAATTGAACTGAATGTTTTTGACAGTGTCAACTCTGTTGTTTCCATTAATATTACTTACACATTATATTTAATAATTGCTTAGAGAATAAAAGTAAATAATTGTCTACTACTTTCGAAATTAGAAATTGTTTTTGGCGAAGATCATGCGGGATTATTAAGTAATAAAATCATAAAAAGATATTAAAAGAATATTGCCTACAAAAGTTTAATAATTTCTATAAATCGAAAAACATCGTGTATTAATAAAGCATTAATATTTAATTATTTGTGTAAAACTCTTACCTTCTTTATACTAATGACCCGAATATTAGGGAAGTTGGCATATTTTTCTTCTGGAGTCTGAAAAACAAAACAAAAATAAACATTTAGCACGACCGTCATTTAATATTAGATCTTGTTAAAGTTAAAAAAAATGAAAATAATAATAATTGTAAATAATTAATTACCTCATCTTCTAAAGTAACGGGAAATTGAGTTATTGGTCGTACTGCTATATCCTCTACCGCTTGTTTTCGTCTAAAATAATGAAAATGTTTGTTTAACAGATTCATAATTAATTTTACCTTCCAATTGCTAACTACCTGAGAACCAATATTTTAAATATTGGTCCTGACAGTCCTTTTATTATAGCTGAAGCATTCAGATGACATCGTCCGTGAAGCACAGTGCCATTTACCTACAATTTTAAAAGCAAACAGCGTAAAAGATTCTTTTTTAAGAATGTAATATAATTCTGAAGTACATAGTTACTAAAACAACGATAAATTTTACTATTCTACTTTAAATTTAACATTATCGGGGACACCACATATTAAACACCACGACAGTGCATGTATGTTTGAATTTTAATACACACCTAATTAAGGAAATGGTTATCGTTATTGATATTGAGTGTGGTAATGTAAATACCGTATGTACATACACATGCATTAAATAAACCACCATCGGCTATTAGATAGACACTGCTTTTTGTTAATTAAATAAATCACAAATATTGGTATGTAAGGGAGGTGAAGATAGGGTTGGAGCTAATATAGTATAAAAATTATAAACGAAAAACTAGAAGATGTAGCCGATTTTCGATAATAAATCAGGATGAGATATTAAACAAAGGATAGCTTTTAATAAAAAGAAATGCTTTTGTATTTGCAAACTGTTTATTTGGAAAATCCGTAGGGGAGCGAAACGTGGACGGTAGGCGATTAAATGCGTTTGGCATTTGGTGTTCTAGGATATGTAGAATAATATTACGCATAGAGAAGGTTAGAAAGGACGACGGTATTGAGAAAAGTAGGAGTAGTTAGAAAAAAATATAAGAGTAAAGATTACATGTGTTAGATTATTGTTCGCAAATAGTTAGAGATGTGGGATGTTCTAGTTTTAGGAAAATGCGAAGATTGGTTCAAGGTAGGTTTTAAAATTGTTATTAGGTAACTAAATACCTCTAAAATTTCATCACCGACTTGAATTTCGCCCGTACGAAAAGCTGCACCACTTGGATTGAGTCCACAAACGAAAACTGCCATGCAGCTTCTGTTCTTATGTCCTGCCAGACTTATTCCCAATCCTTGCTGTGTTCGTTCCAGTTGTATAATAAGTACCTTGTGACCCAAATTGGTGTATTTTTTTAAAACCTTCTCTGAAATTCAATTAATTGATTAATTAGCACAAGGGTAACGCGCGCGCGATGATAATAAGGGTAACAAACGTAAACTTACTTGTTGTGTAACCAAAGTCATCTTCTTCTTCATTATCGGCAGCTATTTCTTCTTTAGTCCTCTTTATATTGGCTGCACTGGCCCTGTCAATCTTTTTAAACGAATTGTAAATTGCAATGACTGATGAAAGGGGGAACAAAGGGACTTTAGCCCTCCACCCAAAATCAAAATTTCAAATACTGTATAAACAGGACAGTAACTTGGAAATTTTCACTAATGAATTATTATTATTTTTTTGTTTATAAATTATACATTTTCATAAAGTAAATGTCAAAGCGATCAGCTATTTAAATACTTTTACGAAATAAATTAAATACAGATGTAGACAATGAAACTATTGAATTAATTAAACCTTAAATTTAATTTCTACTATATCCACGATGACCGTTTCGCCACACTGTGGCATCATCAGGTAGATGAAGGGCAATAAATAAAGTTAAGAGAGGAAACGAAGATGTAAATTGAGCTGTATTGAATTACTCATTTCTGTTTGATCATTTAAAATTATTTCTAATCTATTATAATTATTAATGTCTAAAAGATTTAACTTTGGGCTTTTATTTGCTAAATGTAAAATTTTATAGTTGTCAAATTTATTAAATGTTCAGCATATGCTGAATTACATTTTTTAAATTCAAAACATTTGTAATGTTCTTTAATGCGTTTCTGGAACGATCTACCAGTCTGTCCTATGTATACATAAATTTGACGATAACTTTTTTACATTTAGAAAATAAAATTTAAAAGTTACATCTTCGAGAATGTTTAGAATTTGATAAGTATAATAGTTCAGGAATCATTCTAAATAATAATAAAATAGAAACAGAAATAAGTAACTCACCGCTGCTCAATTTACATCTTAGTCCCCCCCCCCTAACTTTAGTATAATTCTGTAACCATAGTACCTATTTAAGGCTTGCAAAATGTAATTTTACTTATTGTATTTCATCCACCTAATGAAGTCATAGTGTGGCGAAAAGATCGTTATAAACAATAAGAAGAAAATTTTTGAAACTTTAAAAGACTTTTCTGTAATCACTTTATATGATACAAGTTTGTAAAAGAAGTATATTGATATTAAGTCTTTAAAGATCTAGTTGTTTATTTCATGAACTCAAAATGTTTGTATCGTAAAAATTAATGTGAAAATTACGAACCTCGTGCCCTTTTGCGCTAACAGTTCGCCCCTCTAATTCTCGTACGTCTTCTTCGTCGTCACTATCGCTAGGTGATTCGAGTTTATTAATACTTGTAGTTGTATTGACTTCGGACTTTTCTCCTGCGATGTTATTGTTCGTTTCCGCATTATCTCTTTTTTTCATTGACGATTTTAATTCTGTTACCCTGTTTTTAAATGAGCCACCTGGCCCTCGTCGAACCGATTCGCGACCGATCGCGTTTTTTTCGTCATTTATTCGATCTTTATATTTCACCGACTTCTTAGGCTGCGTTTCTTGCTGCAAGAAATTATGTTAAATGTATTTACGTAAATTAGTGTTCAGGTTTTGTTTTTTCAAATGTAACTTACTATGTGATTGTGTTGTTCGTCATAATGTCTGTTATTTTTATCTGAGAATGCGTTTTCTTGTTGATTCCCCCTCTGAAAAAGTTTATTTCGTTAACAATAATTAATTAAACAGATTTCGTGTAGTTTTGTCTATACCAAAGGTACTAAAGATTGGAGAACAAATGTCAGAGGATTGGGGGCATTTTTTATCGCTTCTATAGCTTTTTCGTGGCTGGCTCTTCTCAAGTCGATTCCGCTTACTTCTAATATCCTGTCGCCAGTCTTAAAAAAGAAATCAGAAAATAATTTATTGATAATTAATACGTTAAATAAACAGAATCATTCGTTTTGTTACCTTAAAGTCGCCTGTTCTTCCAGCTGGACTGTTTGGTACGACATTTTTTATAAAAATGCCCATTACCGAATTGCCGGATTCTTGGGAGGCATTTAGATCTACCTGTTAGTTCGAACCCAATTTTTAAGTATTTTTATAAAACAAATTATGTCTATTATTTTCACAGGCATTTTCTAATAAGTAGGCTTTTTAACAGCAGAAGGTAATGTAATTTTTACGTTTCGCTCGTTTATAAATATCATTTCAAGTGTTCGACGTCGTATCAAGCAAGCTTAAGTTGATGCAATTTCGTGTTCCGAAAATCATTAAGTAAACTTAATTGAAAACTATATTGCATCGGGGTTTGTGTGTGTATCAAATATTTTTGACGAAGGTCGTTTGTATTTATCGAAACGAGATTTCACTTCTATTTTCTCCTCTATTTTTAGAAACACCACATAATACCCAATGAAACTTGTTCGTACTTATTCTTTAGTATGAATTCAGAAAAATAATAATTAAAATAATTTACGAATACTTTTTCTACCTAATAGATACTTAATTTAACTTTCACCCTTTGTTTAGAAAATGCGTGTTTTTTATAGGTGCTTTTTCAGAAAATATTTGGAAGTGATGATAGTGATTTCGTTTTTTTTTTTATTTATTTGGGAACCTACTTTGCCTCCCACGATGCTTATTCCCAAACTTTGATTGTTCTCTCTAAAAACCTTTACATGCCTTGTAGGGCCCCAGCGTTTTTCCAGCATTTCCTCCGATCTTTCCCTCATCAAATCTCCACTAATTACTTCTTTTGATCCTGATACGGTTTTTGGCAGAGACTGCCTAAAATATTATAAAACTTGTTCTTATACCTTTTTAAATAAATACATAATATAAATGTTAAAAGAACATCATTTCTTTGATTTCCACTGTTGTTAGCAGCATTAATTTGAAGACTTATTATTATCTTTGTAAACAAATCTTATTATTTTACTTTTAATTTCCCTAGTAGATATGTAATGTAAATATTTTCACTTCTTTTTTGGTTTTCGATTTTAAAGAGTTATTTTTCCACTGTCAATCGCATTGTAACGGTTTAATAATTAAACGTGTTTTATTGGTAATTGATGTATATTTATGACCGGAAATGAGTGCTAAACACTTTCTGAAACACGATTCTGCAAATGTTAAATGTTTATAGTCTTTTAATGGTTGGTAGTTATCCATAGCGTATTAAAACAACAACTGTTAGGATTTGCTAAATTGCAATATACTAAAAAATTCATATTTTATGTAAAAAATGGTTTCATTCATTAAATACTCGGTGTATTATTGTATTATTCTTTGTTTCGGTGAAATTACTTGTGTACATTTTAATCAAATCACAAATTAATATGGGATAATACAATTTCTTCAAAATTCTCACCTTACAGAAACCGTAGATGTTCATTCTTAACAGAGGTGGTGTTTTGTTTTATGCGATTTCTTTCTTTTATTGTCGTAAATGCACGGCGCAATTGAGTCTATCTAATAACCAGCGCGCACCATCACGAGAATCATCATTCTTGAAGACGTTTAACTTTAAACTAAATTTAGCTGAATTTGTATTACTTAACTAGCGTGTCCGTCATTAAAATGGTAAACAAACGATGAGGTGGTAGGTGCTGTAAGCCGCGCGAAATAAACCCGTATTTAATGTAGGTACCTACCGGGTTTTTAACTTTAAAAAGAAAATCTGTTTTTATGTACGATGTAAATTTAATAATATTCGTACACACTAATGACGAAGGATAAAAATGCGAAGATGTTTGTTGATCCATTTCTTCAGACAGTTTTATTACAACACCCAATTAAAATTTACTACCATAACGTATAACTTAATAATTTTCAATTGAATTAGATGTTACGTTTTGTTTCTGTTTTTGCGTCATTTATAAAAATAAATTTTAATAGCTTTTTGAAAATAATCTTTTTATCAAGTCCTGGCGGAAATTCCCGAAATGTTTACGTAAATTATTAATTAATATGGCTTCACATTAAACAGAAAAAGAAGCACCGTAACAAAATAAATACAGTTAAATAATTTTTTGTTCTTATGAGTGTCTATTCCATCGTAAAAATCGCCGAGTCCCTTTTTGACATTATACAGTAAAGCTTTTTGTCAAGTCAAGTGTTTTTACTTTATTTTATTCCATAGTTACGAAAATGTTTCACAATGAATTCACAAAACTAATAACGACAATCTTAGCCAAAATACGGTGAAGAATGAAATATAAAAAGCGAAAATGGTACATAAAAGTATCTGTACTTTTTCCTTACCTATTTTTAATCACCGTTCATTTAAATCAAAAATAAATTGAACGATTATTCAGCAAGCAGTTTGTTAAAACAATGACACAAACATGGAAACGAAACCTTATTAGTTGCAGCGAGTTGATCCTATTAGATACCAGCCATGCTAAATTCAATATCAACACAGTCGGCTTTTCAAAGAATAAGAATATCAGATAGATCTATATACAGAGTACATTTACATTACTCATGTTAAATTTTAAATTTAATGTTCAGTAACATTGACAACGATATAACACTTAATTAATTAATAGGCTTATTATATTAGGTGATCCGATCCGATTAGAATTATATATTTTCGTAAATATTTTTAATACTATTACATACCTCGATAGTGAAATTTGTTGAGTTAAGTAAGCGAGAATGGAGGACCTCTTGAAGAAAATCAATTGTTTCGGACTTATCGTTTGTAACGAATGTCTTCTTAGATGTTTTTCCTTTTCATATTTTCTATTGTAACTACAGTGGGTAATCGAGGCACTTTTAAATTTGTGTTTTATCGTTAATTTGTTATTGATGAAATCTTCGGAAACATTTTCGATATAAAAATTACCATTCTTATTTGTTATTTCTCTAACGGTGACGGTAGAACCTTTCGAATTTGACAAAGAATCGTCTTTTAATTCTTGAACTGAATTATCATTTTTCAAATTATTGTTATCATTCGCGTTATTACTTTTCGAATGTAAAAAATACGCATCCAAACAGTCGGCATAATCGTTGTAATATTCATTTATTTTGATGTGCTTTCTGTTTTTATTTTCACGGAACCAACTGAATTGGTTTAGGGTCGGCTCGCTTTTGTACTTGAACGTATTATTGCTAATGAGTGGTTTATCTTCGTCGATGAATTCCATTAGAAAAAAATCGTCGGAACCGAAAGCGTTCAGTGCGTCGTTGTAATTATTTAAATCGTCTTCAAATTTCGTGGTGAGTGCTAGCAGTTGGTTATTGTTGTGATTGCTGGGATATGTTTTACATGGACTTATTCCTGGATCTGAACGAATTGATGAAATTGACGGTGGGTTAATGTCGATTTGTTGCTTGTTATTTGTCGATTGTTTGTTGTTAATTTCGTCGGATGTCGAGTCGTCGATGCACGTATCATATCCTTCTTTATCGGTATCATCTAGTTGTGGAGATATCGAAGACATTCGTTCGCTTTCCGATGCGATTTCGTAAGGATGGCTTTGTACAATTTTCGTTTTAGAATTCGGAACTGTCAGATTACTTTTCAATGAACAATGGTGATTTTTTTGTTTCGCCTTAAAATTAAAACTATCACCTAGAAAGCAATATTCTTTTGATCTATTTCTCTTTAAATATGAACTATGAAATTTATCAGTTTGTTCTGTTATTTTTAATTCACCATCATCCGCACATTCGTCAAAGCTAATTCGATTTAAAAAATCTCTGCTCTCTTGACAAGGAGTAGTGTTATCTCTTTCACAAATGTCCTCAATTGTTGAGTCGTACGACGAGTGGGTGAACGAATTGTCTTCGTCAAGACAAATCTCAACACCAATCAAATCTTGACAGTCATCAAGACATTCTTGAAATTCATCCAAATATGTACCTTCATCTTCTGTATCCTAGAAATTAATTATGATCCAGTTCAATTAGTTAATTGTTAAATATTAAAATACGAGACAATTATATTAAGGATCTATCGGACTTTTTTTTATAAAGTAAAAGACTTTTTGCTTATTTTTAAACTAGTTTATTTAATTAAAAGAAAATAATTAATTTTAACTAATTTATTGATTTTTCTACACTCTACTTTAATAAATAACACATCATATAGTTAATTAACAACAATTTACTAGAGGAACTCGTATTTAGTAACTTGAATATATAGTACCTACGTACTAAGCTTTTTGGTATTTCATCGATGAACCAGCTTCGATCTAAAAGCGAGAAATGTAGAGATGAGAATGCGGAAATTTTTTTCTTAATAATTTTAGATACTTACATTTGGAAATTGTTTAACTGTTGCGCCCATTCTTCCATTTTCTTCCTTATTAACTAAAAATAATGTTTCTCTATTAGCTATAGAGCACTTAGAAACACTCACAAACACTTAACATCATTTTCTATATTTTTGTTGGTTATTTATTTTTATTTTAAATACGCCCGTGATAATATTACAATTTAATAATTAACATTTTAATATCGATAAGTGGTTGAGTTTTGTATTAATGTTTACTGATGGCGCACATTTTTTTTCCCCGACAACTTTCTACCAGTTGAGTGGGTTAATAATATTGTAAAACTATTATTATAGTTATTGTTAACGGATTAGCTATTAATATTACTTTACTAATTTCTAAGGGTTAGTTAATTTATTTATTCGTTACTTTATTCTTGCAGTCATTTCTTCTAATGACCAATTTTTGAAACATTTTGAAATAAAAATGTATGAAAAAAGCTTTTAATGTTTCACAATTTAGTAAGATGAACCCTGCATATGTTTTGAGGTTATTCGTCCTCTACTTTTAGGAAAGGGCAAATAATCCGAAACATATGTATAGAGTTCATCTTAATAAATTGTGAAACATTTAAAGAAAATTTCCCTACAATTTTATATATTACATATTTAATTTATTTGAATTGAAAACTTACTTGACTTGAACAGGATGTGTCTGTGGACGGAATCGGTTTGGCAACGATAATATTGACTGGTCCTCTTGGAGCACTTTTAAGCACTTGAACGGCCCTTTCTAAGCTGGCATTTTTTAAATTTACATCATTTACCGCCAACAACCTGTCTCCAGCTTTCAATCTACCATCTGCTTGAGCCACTCCTCCGGGAACCAAAGACCTTATCACAATTACAGATTGATACGGGTTAAGGGGATCCTTTAACAGAAAGTAATGCATTATTTAATAAATGTATCTACATTATTATATTGGAAAAAAGAGACAAAATATTTGATAGTTTCACTAATATTTATTATATTTGATACGTATTTCCCCTTATAAAGGCATCATCAAAAGTGACTGTTTTACTAAACTAACAAACAGCAATCAACTCGATTTATAATACACGTTTAAGAGTAGGGAAAATAATGTTAGGGTCCAGTAAGGAGTTGTTACCCAAAATATATTCGATCATTTGTAATTTCTTTATTTTATATTTATATTAGATAGATACGAGATCTTAGAAATTGAAAAGGCCGTAAATAAAAATAAAGAAATTACCAATGATCGAATATATTTTGGGTAACAACCCCTTACTGGACCCTAACATTGTTTATTCCCACTGTTAAACGTGTACTGTAAATCGAGTTGATTGCTGTTTGTTAGTTTAGTAAAACAGTTACTTTTGATGATGCCCCTATAAGGCGAAATACGTCTCCAATATAACAACTATTACTGAAACCTTCAAATATTTTATTTCTTTTTTCCATCGGGAATATATCTCACTAATATTCATAAAGAGGTAAAAGTACTTGTTCTAAGATAAAATAACATTTTCTGATTTGTATGAAACTTCCTCAATTATTGAAGCTCTATTAATGGTAACTTCTAATGTAAAACTAATTTTTGAAAGTTGAAACGAATTTTGTCTGGATTATGTAATGTCATTAACATATTAACTATAATCATCCTGTTATGTGAAACCCAGGTTTAAATTGAAGTGTTAGTGTTAGCTATATATAATAGAAATTCTGCTTTCAAAGTTTTATTTTAAAACTTCACACTGTTGCTCCATGATGTAAAATCTATCGACCTCTATCGCTCCCCCCCACCCCTTAAATTAAAACATTCGAATAATTTCCTCTTAGAGAAGTATCACATTATCCCACTAGTGCCTATTCTATATTGCGGAACTTTTTATCGCGTAGTGTGTCACATGTAATACAATGGTCATGATAAAAATACACCTCAAAAATTTTTGATAAATTCTGTCAGTACATATTATTATTGTTTCAATACGTGTTAGGTTAAGTTGGACAGAGAACTTGCCTGATATAATAAAATTCAATATAAATTAAGAAATTAGTTTTTAAATTATACTACGAAAACCGTTTATGACGACATCGTTTAGAACAACATACCGGTTATATTGACCAAAATCATAGGTCCCAGCTGAATGCTATATGACCGTCTTATAAAATAAAAAACACTACTTTTTACGACATACCTCATTCAAACTACGTTTAACTAATATTGAAATATGTAATAAATGAATTGAAAAGATACAAATTTCCACAATAATTTTATTTTGCTCTTTACAATTGTTTCACCCTACCAGGGCATCTTCAAAAGAAGATTGCAAAAGTAAACAGAAATATGTCGAGTTTAGGGTTTTTTGTAACATAATCCTCAAAAACAAAATACACGTGCATGCAGTATAATCAAAGCCCGCTTTCTCATATCTCATCAGTCAGTTTATTAGTTATCTGTACACAAGACTTACCCTACCAAAACCAATTCTTGAGTAAATTATTTGTGAAAATTTTAACATGTCGCAAAGAAAAAGAAAAGAAATTAATATCAAATAAGAATCGCGTATTATATCAAAGGTAGAGAACGGAATTCCAAACAAAGACTTGGCAAAGGAGTATGGTGTATCACTCTGAACAATTTTAACCATTTGGAAAGAGAGAAAAAAAATCAAACACATTTAGAAAATGAAACGAGTAAGAACAACGAAGCATACTAAAAGTGAGGAATTTTTGTCAAAACATCACCGATTGTTAACATATTTTGACTGTATTTATAAAATAGTTGGTATTAACCTGATAATCTAGGACGGAAAATCCTAAGCCGTGTCGTCCCTTGTTCAGTTCAATGGTTACACCATTTTCTCTCCACATTGGCACCCCAGGTAACACTTCCAATGATCGGAAGCGGAGGTCATTATTCTTGGAGTATTGGTCTAGAGAGGTGATTAATGTCAGTGACGATTCCGATTTTGCTTTAACTAAATTATTAGAGCACTGGCGAAGACTCCGAAGTCTTCTCGGAGGCAAATCCTGCGAACGCATGTTTCAATAAAATATATATGTATATTCAGCGCCTTTCGAATGTTTTCTACTACTATAAATATGCTACAAGAAGACTATAGTCTTTTTGGTATGCTAGAAAAGGCGAATATTCAATTGTTTGTACAGTTCTTCAATTCAATTCTTACAATTTTGTTGTTGTTGTTGTTGTTGTTGTTGTTGGACGAGGGTAAAGTTGATATTGAAGATGTGGGACAAAACTCATTGGCTCTAATAATTTCTTGTAATTGTTCGTATTTCGGTCCGCGTAAAAATCTCTCAAAACTTAACGTCGTCACATGGCCGCTTACTTTAAGCAAGTTTATAGCTTTTTGATTCGAAAGTCCTACCAATGACACGTCGTCCACCTAAAAAGTGCCAGAAATGAATCGAAAGCTACTTATCATAACTATGTATTATTCACCTTCACTATTCTGTCGTTGATTTTTATTCTTTTACATAAATCTGCTGTGCTACCCTTGGTAATACTTTTCACAAAAACTCCAGATATCTCTTCTACAAACAAGTACAATAATATATTTTTCATGAAAATATACAAAAAGGTATCTGTACTAAAGTACTTAAAAGTCAATACGACAGCTTTTGCTGTAGAGTAAGAATATTTTATTTATTTCAAGTCGCCTGTACGTGGGGGCTAGCATCAGAATTAATACTATATATAAATCAAATACAGAAAGACAACGCTTGTTTCACAAATACAAATAAAACTTCACCTTTTTCACATACATATCCGGCCACTGTTATGCCCAAACCTAAATCGTTTTTCTGCAATCGGACGGTATAGTATTCTGTTTCGGGAATTGTTGTTGAAGAAACAACCTTTCCGTTATGGGGTACGATGGGGTTAGTGCTTGCGGACTTGGGACTTTTAACCACGTCTACGAAACCGGAACAGAGCTAAAATGTACTTTTCATTTTATCTGTTGTTCCTTTATACTAATTGTTTGTAATTATTATTACATGTAGAGATAAATCCGATGTTTGTTCGTTACATGCAACGGTGTTTGAAAATCCATTTTGCTGATAAAATGACCCGTAGCCTTTACCAACAAGGTACCTTTCTAGTTCGTCAGGGTCTACCAACAATTTTGTTGGTACAATGGCAGCGTTTCGAGTTGGTTTCTGTAATATCGTTCAGATGTGATTATTCTTTTTTAAATTTCGTTAACGAAAATGAATTACTTGGTAGTTTGGTGTACTGGTGTCAATTGCTCTTGCCACCATGATACGAACGTGGACCCCACATTGCCTTAAAATAGATGCGACTTGTTCTGAACCCAAACCTCGCAAATTTATTCCACCAATTTGCAATATGTGGTCCCCACTTTGGAGTCGACTGTCCTGTAGCAATAAAGTACTTGTCCTCAGATGAAAAAACTTTTTCAGATTTGAATGAAACTAGCTCATTTATTAGACCTATATTATTATTATATAATTAGTATCATGTAAACATTATTTTTGAAATGTTTGAAAATTAAATACAATTTCGTCTGGACTATGAATTGTCATTAAATTTAAAACTAGTGGCGCCTTGGAAACAAATCCAGTTAATTTGAAAATTCTTTCGAATTCATATTGACTAAAATCATCCTGATATGGGAAACCCACGTTTGAATTCATGTGCCATTTGTGTTATTTGCAATACAAATTGTGCTTTTAAATTATATTTTAAAAAGTCAACAAGTTTTACCCAAGGGTAATCGCAAATTTTATTGCGTTTTTGAACAGCCTTGACTATGAAGATTTTACATCATGGTTAATAACTACGATTGACCTAGGATAACAAGGTAAATTTTTTAAATGAAACTTTAAAACTCAGTTAATATAAATTCGAAAAAAGACGACACAAGTTTTAAATTTCATGATAATTCATGGTCCAGGCAAAATTCCTTTTAAGTTACTATTAATATAGCGCTAGTAAATAATCATGTTTCATTCAAATCGGGAACAGTTTTTTGATGTGAAGACAAGTACGTTTATTGATTTTTTAAAATTTGTGATTAATATAATCTTTTTTCAAATTTTACAACAAATAGAATAAAACACTAACATCCAAAATTCCACATAAAAGCGTTTAAAAACCTACAACACTTTTGTCGTCCTCAATTAGAAGCACTCTGTATAATCTTATTGTTAATAAACTTTAGCTAGTAAATATTTACCCTATCGGCAATCCCTCCTGGTAGAATACTCTTAACTACAACCCCCGTGCTTCGACCACCAACTATTCCAAATGCTAATCCAGATCCGTCATTGATTAAATCGATCACTTCCACTTGAGCCCACTCGGAGTTCAACTGTAACAAAACTTACTTTCTTTTCTAATGCTGTAGATGTCTGCATAATAGTTCCCTACGTTTTTACAAACTATATTTAAAGAATCATAAATCTACATCGTCATTAAGTATTAAGAGATCCTGTACAAATAACGGAAATTTAGGGTTGCTAAAAGTCTGAAATATACGAGCTAGATTTATCCTTTAACAATAAATAACTTTTGCCAGAAAGGCCAAATGCATCAAATTGATTGATATGATGCTGTTTACTAAGCCACTGGGGTATCATATTTCACTTTGGTTTTCCCTGCTAAATCAAAGACGACCGACGTATATCACTGTATACCACTTAAAGATTCGTGAACATAGTATCAAATTTATAGAATGCCATACCTACATGAATACCTATCCTTATCTTTTGTAGTTTTTTACAATTCGCGCAAGTTATTTCGTCAAAATTATCTTTAGTTAAAGTGATACATTCGATCTATTTTTTTTTATATACGAAAATAATAAACATGCATAGATAATGAAATCTACACGATTGGAATTTGATGAAGTCGCGTATTTATTTGTAGATATATGTGCCTAATACTTACCACCATAACGTTTAATTGATACAAATCTGACAAAATCTCTAACAAAACTTTAACATATTTATTTGTGTTTATAAACAATTTAATTATTTTATCACTGTAAATTATTTATTATATATTAATTGTGAATCACATTTTTGCCGAAATGTTAACTTCTTTGTCTTTTAAATTTTTCTGCTACATTTTTTCTGGTATTGGTCGTTTATCTGAAACAAAAATTCAATTGAGGGATATGCGTCGAACAGAATTAGTTTAAATTATTTTTGGAATCATTATTCAAAATAATTATTCAAAACATGTCGCTGTTTATTAAAAAAAAAAAAAATTGTATGATTTATTCTTTCTACACTCATTTGATGGAAACTCATTTTAATCTTTTTTCTGTAAAATCATAAAAACACAAAATTGGTATATTTTAACACTTAACACTACAATTGTTATCGTATTATCATTACTTCTGAAGAAGCCTAGGTTAGGCGAAACAATTTAAAATGTTAAAATATACTAATTTTGTGGAAATTTTGTGTTTTTATTATTTTACCGAAATAAAAGAATTAGTATTACCTATACCTACATAAAGTTTGAATGCATGTAATTTTGTACTAACAGAAAATATTTTCTCATTATTAATTTGACGAATAATTAAAATTTTGTTTACTATTCGACCAATTAGTGCGTGAATTTTCCCGAAAAGTTGGTCGATTTTTTAATTTTATTGCCCATCGAATTGAAGCTTATTCCGGAAATGCGAAAACAAAAATAAGAAACGAAAGTGAATTGACACTTGCAGTCTTACCTTTTATATTATTCTGATTAAATTTGAGGGTTGGGGAGTGAAAATTAAAATTCGTAATCTCAGGTTGACACCCGAAATTTATCATCAAAAGCATCACATTATCCCACTTACACATTTAGGTTGTACCTGTTTTATACTGCAGGACTTGGAGTGTTCACGGAAATGTCTGTAGACGCAGAAATGTGTATGTATATATATTTATTCTGGACAGGCGCGTTTCCTACCTATAGGATTAAACATTTCCTTTTCGTATCCTTCTTTCAAAGGGGTAGTAGTCCTACGGAACAATTTATCGTGTGATATTGTACACATAATACAATCGATGGTCATAATAAAGATATACCTCAAGTGTTTGCTAAATTCTGCCAGTACAAATTATTATTATTTCAGTTAGTGTAACAGACGGCAAGTGCCCTACTGACCTAAAATTTTGATCAATAAAGCTTCCAGTTTGCCGAATAAAATAACTGAACAGAAATAATCCTTACGTCTTCCCTGCGTCTTTGCGTTTATTATTTAACAAATCAATTTAATCAATCAAATAAGTCTTAATCGTATTTTATTTAAGTACACTTTTTATTTCTACCGTCTGTAAAATAATGATAAAATCTATAGTTACTTCCTTCTTACGTTTATAAATCATAAAAGTACTTGTCCTCAGATGAAAAGTTGACTTGAAAATTCCTTCGAATTCATATTAACTATCTATAATCATCCTGTTATGGGAAACCCAGAATTGAATTCAAATATTAGTTATTTGTAATAGAAATTCTACTTTTAACGTTTTACTTAAAAAATTAACCTTGTTACCCCCGGAGTAGTCATAGGTTTTAACTATGATGTAAAATCTACATAATGAATTATTAAATAGTGCTCTAAAACTTGTGATTACCGTATAGTAACAAGGTGATTTTTTAAAATAAAAATTTAAAGGCAAAATTTCTATTACAAATAACTAACATCTAAATTCAAATCAGAGTTTTACATAACAAAATGATTATAGTTAATATGAATACAAAAGAATTTCCAAAAAAAAAAAATTTTTACATGATATAGCTCTAATAAATGTCAAAGCTTCATTCAAATGGAAAAAAGTTTTTTCATCTGAAAGCAAGTACTTTGTAGTAAGCTTTTTTTTTTAATATTCATTATAAAAGGAGAAAAATGAAACTTATATCATTCAAATGATAATTTCCTATAGATGTGCTCAACAAAAACATTGCCTTTAAGGGAGATAAAATTTAATTTGAATGAATTTATAATAAATACTGGCCTGCCACACGAGCGGTCCGTGTTCGATTCCCGGCCGATGCAACATTTTTTTATGCTTATGTTACGTAAAATAAATTGGTCGAATATTGACCATATACGGTATTATTATTTATTAAATAATTAACGAATACCGCCCTTCAAAGATTATTGATCTATATAACAAGCATCTTATACAGGGTGAGAGCTTGAAAGAATTAAACAATTATAAATAAAATTAGATAAAACAGCTTAACAAACATTAAGAATAATGGATAAGAATAGAAACAATAAAAATTAAATTAAATGTTCTACAAGCTCAAACCTCGAAGTATGCAGTATATTTGCCTCTAAATTGCCCAAACCCAAAGTATAAACCATTTCTATTAATAATAAATTGTTTCGAATACTTTTTACGTTTTATTTAGGTATAGGTACATATATTACTATTTTCACAATTAGGTTGGTTATTTGGCATTAAAACTTCTGCATCTACTTCTACGCCCTAATTCAACAATTAATAAACTGACATTTCTTCGAAAAAACAAAACAAAACCGCCAAACTTTGAAACGGTCAACGTAATAACGCGATTTTATTGAAAATTTCAAAAATACTGCAAATTTCTCAAAAATTACTGCTCACAGATACCAACACCCCTATATCAGTCGAAAGGAAATTTAATTTTGCATTATACTATGTGAGAAAAAATATGGCATTCCATTAAAAAAAAAAATAGTTATCCCTGTTTGAATTTGTAAATATTGGCATAGATAAATTTTATACTATTGATAATGAATGTGTCTATCTAATACCTGTAGATGATAGGCAATTTCTTCCAGAAGCGGAATGTGAAAACCGCAGCCCTCTAACTCCTTTCGTTTCTGAGATATTTAAAATGGCGCCAAGCACTGCAAACGTCAAATTTTCCAAGGAACCTGAAATAACTCCGGAAGAGTGCGTCCCAGGTCCAATTTAATGTTAATAAATTGACATTATTTTTTTATGGGGAATTCAAAAGTATAATAAAAAATAGGGTATTCCATTTAAAATAACGAAGTTAGGGTGCATTTCTGGTATAACCGGAAGTCCGCCATATTTGAAAATATTTTTACATTTTTCTACACTTAACACCATACAAATTTTATTTGAAATATTTTTCTCTATTTTGAACTATGCGCGTATAAATGGCCGATTTCGGCTTAGTGACTCACCCTGTATATTAGGATAAAAATAAAACAGTTCATTGTTTCGTCATTATTTTAAAAGATTTATTTTCAGTGCTTATAATACATATATTTCTGATTGAGCACAATTAAGAGAAATATTTTTAACTACTTAATAAAGCCTTATCGAAAAAATAGTTTTACAATTTAAATCTTAAATATAAAATTTGTTTCAAGATTTTTAAAATTAAGTATAGCGGATATGAAACAGATGTAATATTACTCGTATATTAAATTTACAGTTAATGAATGCTATTGTTAAGTAAAATTTTAATACTTTTTTGTTGAAACAATTTCTCTAATTTCTTGCGTTAACCATTCGACTCCTTCGTGTAGTCCCTGCCCTGTAATTGCGTTACTACATGATATGTGCCACGGTTTGTCCATAATCCTTTCTAATCCTAGCGAGGCAGCAATTTTAACACTACTTAAGGCATTCGGACAATCTACCTTGTTTGCGAAAAACAAAATTGGATTTTTTTTATTTCTGATGTGAGGATGTTGCAATAACGTGTCCAACTCGTCCTTCACTACTACTAAACGAAAAGCATCAGTACTATCGATAACGAAAATAATTCCGTGACAGTCTTCGTAATAATGTTCCCAAAGATCCCTATATCTCCCGTGGCCGGACATGTCGAAAGCCGTAAACGAGAGGTTTTTGTCTAAAATAAACGTTCAAAATTGTTTTATTACAATTTGATAATTTTTTGATCTAGATACAAGACTATTCTTATTAAATTAGTTTTTGTGTTTATGCTTGCTTACTTTCAAATTTTTCTATGTGAAATCCTACAGTCGGTACAACTTCGTGTGTCTTATTTTCGCCGTCTTTAAAATGATTAACAATTGTCGATTTGCCACTGTTGTTTAGACCTATCACTAAAATATTAACTTCCTTTTTTTTAATGCCTAGAAAGGACACTAGTTTTTGAAATATCCCCATGATAAACATATAAAACAATAATTTAATTCGTAACTCTACATGCGAATAGGTAAATTAATCGATATTGCCATGGTTTTTACATTAACAACATCAAATCCGACTAATAATTGCGTAGACATTCCTTTTTTGTTACTTCATTTATATTATATTGTAAAAGAGCGGTAATTGCGTTTATTTTCTTAAAATTTATTTTTGTATATTCGTATTTAAATTAAATAACGTCGACAACTTTCAATACGTGCATGTATATCAGTTGCATCCATTAATAATTAATTATAACAAGACTTCATTACTTTTTACATTTAACTGATTAATTTCTTATTTCCTTGAAAACATTTATATTGAATACAGGTCGTTAACTGACTAACCTGGTATTTCTTGGAAACCGATTTTTTTATATTAAATACAGTAAATTCGTTAATATAAGATTTTATTAAAAATGAAACTATTAATACACATCATCCATATCGTCATTAATATCGTCGTCAACATCTTCGCCATTAATTACTTCTCCTTCTTCTTCCATTTCTTCTTCATCATCATCTCCAGCCACTTCGGCATTTTCTGCTTCTGCCCTCTCCATTTGCCTGGCCAATTCAGCTTCGTCTGTAGCTGTGACAACTTTGGGGGCCATTTGCACCTTAAATACTCCTCCTAGTTTAGTGATTGCTTCTTCAATCGTTTCTATAGCAATATTTAAGGCCTTCAATCCATCCTGCTTTTCTGGTGTAGAAGTTGTCATGACTAGAAAAATATATTAACTAAATTCAATTTTTATATTATTTGGCAGGTTGTAAGAAATTAAAATATTAATTATGTAATATAACAGACTGAAATGCTTGTAAGCTGATGTTGGCTTACCATAGAGTGGTGGAGCTATAAGATTAATTTTAATTGGTAGTTCTTCAGTCGACAGCGCAAGTCCAGCTTTAAGAGCTGTCTTTACAGCATCAATTCCTTCATAACCATAACAGGCACACTCAATGTCAGCTCGGATTTTAACTGCCTGAGATGTTAGTTTTCTTTTGATGTTGCTTAGCAAGACTTCCTTTGTATTTTCATCTAATCCACACTCGTCTAAAATACTAGGATCTCTATAAAAAAAAGAAAAATCACATCAATGAATTTCTGATTATTAGAGATTACTTACAAAACAGCTTGTTTAAAGATGTCATAGGCTCCAGCTTTCTTTTTAAATTTTTCCTCAAAATGCCAAGCAGTTTTCTCATATAATTCTTCTAATTGATCATCATTTTCATATTTGAGCAATTCAGCCACATGTCTCAAGATTGAATTAACTGCTTTGGCTTTTGAAAACCTTTCTGTGCATTTTTCCACATCTTCTGCACTAACTCTTCGTTTTGACAAGTCAATATAACCTTTTTGTTTGTCAACTCTTATTACTACAACGGGTTCCGTTTTACCAACTCTAATCAACTTGTTTATTGAACGGATACGTCTTCTTGAAAGTTCAGATAACAGTATCATTCCTTCAATGTTGTTATATTCCAATAAATGGACATAAGCTCCCATTTCTGCTATCGAACGTACATTAACCATAACCACGTCTTCCACTTCTGGATATTTTTCTTTATAAAATCTACACGACAAAGGCATTATATTGTGTTTTAGCACATTCAAAAATTAATAATCGGGAATTTCAGCAAAACAGTTATTACTCTGCATGCAATTATGATATCCAAACCAAGTTCTAACACTATCGCCTACGATTAAAAAATAATTTGGACGATTAACTATGTTTCATCAAGCAACACTAATTCCATTAAATAGTTGTTATATTTTTTAAATTAACTTTTATTTACACGTGCAGAAGAAGCTTTTTTGTCTGATGAAGTTGTACGAAACCAACTGGTTTATCTTTATATTTATCTATGAAAATTTGTTCGTTCAGTAGAAAGCCTCAGATACAAAATGGCCACATAATAAGTTGAGAAGTTTTTATTTATTATTCAATATGTCCATGTAATGATGTGTTATAAATAATTAATTACTTAAGTGTTTTATTTTTTACAAACTTTTCAACAAGAAATTAATTAAAAGAAGTTTTAATGACCTACTGACTGCTTAGTTCTGTTGAACATACCCAATGTTTTCCAATCGAAACATTCATGCTCATAGATGCTTGAATAGATAACTGGTAACTTTTTTGAAATACCAACAGCGCGAAATATACCACAATATTTTAAAATTATTGCAAGAATAATCAACGTGAATAAAAAATAGAAAAAACTAGACATTTATTAGATTAATTTTCTTATTTAATGTACAAAATTGACATTTTTCAAATATTCAAAATTTATTATTAATTCTATACAAAAACCGATTCATTGGTAAAAAACAAAAAAAAGCACAATAGGTACTACGAAAAATCTACCGGATTATCTTTCTCTACCACTTTTTCTTTTAGTATTTCAATTTCTTGTTTCAGCCTATTATTTTCTCTTATAACTTGAGAATCGCCTACATATTCTTCAACAGTGACCCCGCTTACTTTATAGACAGTATTTTCGACGTTTATGAACTCCTTAACGAGGAACATTTGCAAATCGAGAAACTGCCGTCGGGTCTGTGCCATCGATTCCATAAATTCATGTCTCAGATCTGCTTTAAGAGTATTCAATTCTTCATGAACGATTTCTGTAAGAACTTTTTTTATATCTGTTAAATTTGATGGTGAAAAAACGGGAGATATAATGGGAGAATTAACTCCAATAGGCACTTCAGCTTGCAAATATTTCGGTGTTGATGACACTTTCTTTTTACAAGAGGCTGGGGATTTTTTATTGACATCCCCTCCAAGAAGATGTTGACTTTTTTTCTCTGACGATTCTGTTGTTGTTATGGCGCTAGTACCTTTTGGAAAAGAAAAATGAATATCATGCTGTGGAGTTGTTATAATGCTATAGTTATTTGAGTTTTCCAATGAGACCAAAAAGGAGTCCCCAATATCTTCTGCATGTTCTTGATCATTTGTATTGTTCTGTTCATTGTAGTGAAAAGGCGAAGTTGTATAGGAATTCTGCTTATCATTAATTGAATCACTTGTTATTACAAAATTATCATCGATTATGGTTGTTGAACTTTCTTCTTCTGTTACATTGAGAGCTCGTTGAAAAGAAACCCTAGTGATTTTTTTACCTATTTAATGAGATTAACAATTTATAATTTGGGGCACACATACGATCATGATATTTTACCTTCATGAGTAGGAAACGCACTAACAGGTTTTGCCAAATTTCTCATATCATAAATAACAACATGACCATTTTGAGAACCCATTCCTAAATATAACCCACAGTGACTAAAATCCAAAGCCAACATAGAACTGGGAACTTCCATTTGAATAACATTTTTTTTATTGTGAACATCATAAAATATAAACTGCCTATCTTTCCCAACAGTAGCTACCAGATCAGATCTTATGGGAGACAGAGCTACATCTGTTACAGGTGCATAATGAGCCTGAAATGAAGCTTTCCTTTCATTAGTGTTAATATCCCAAACAGCTACAATCCCTTCTTCACTGCCTGCAGCTAGCAAATTCCTTTTAGTACGATGAAAACATATTGTACTTGCACTACTGCAATTTGGTATTCTATATGTTGCAGTTAAATTTGAAGCAGTCATATTATAAACTAGAATATCTCCTGTAAAAATGTATAAAAATGAAGATACTTACTATTGTTGTTTTACTAAAGATTTACCTGCACTGGTAGCAGCAGCCAAATGAGTATCATTTGCATTGCAATCAACATTTTGAATCCATGAAGAAGCCCTTGGGAATCTTTTCCGAATATTTTTGTTTTTTATATCATAAATTAATACTTGTCCAGAGTACGTACCCAGGGCAATATACTTCTTTGTTGTCTTTGGGAAAATCGCACAAGTAGGCTGATGAATATCTTTAATTTTCAACAACAATTTTACACTGTCTTTTACACTAACAATTTCTGCATATCCTGAACTGGGAATAAGTACAAGCCATGTTCCATCTTTTGCCCAAGATAAGGTTTTTATGAATCCATTAGAATTATTAACTGGCAAATAGGTATGTTTTAAATTGCCTTCAAGCCATGAATGAAACTTAATATCCGTCGATGAAGTAGCGATGAGGGACATGACTTAAAAACTGCTGCTAATATGGTTAAAATTATAACGGTCAAATTTGCACCAAAATTTTAACAAATATATAAATAATTTATAACCTTACGTTAACTATTCCTACCATTTATTAGACGAATATAAAGCATACAAATGATATAAAAACAAGTATATACTAAATCAAAGTTCAAACTTGATTTAAAACTTATACGTTAGTAACATTTTCTAATTAAATGTTATAGATCTACAAACAGGATAGCCAACAATACGACGTTTTTAAGTTTTTGTTATTTGTAAAGTGTACTGATGTTTTTTGATGAAAAGAATGTAAATCACTAATAAAAAATAAAAGTCTTCTGCTACATTAGAATATATCTATGGTACAGATTTATATAGTCTAGGGTACAGATTCTATAGAAATAACTGGTCTGTGTAAATATGAACGAATTAGTAGAAGTACCCGTGAAGTACCCCTAGACCTCTCTAATCTGTGCCATAGACCTGTGGCCCTAGACCATATATAATATATAGACTATATGGAAGTACCAGTAAAACGAAACCAGCGTCATAAATGCAAAACAATAAAATTATGTAGTTTTTCTATCCTATTATTTTTACAAATAAATTAATATGTTAAGCCAATTTCTGTATATTTCCAAGAGAAATCGATTTTATGAAAAGTAATAGCCATCAGTTTTGTACAAAAAAAGTAATTAAAATATGTGAAATAATCCAGTTACATTATTTTGGTTATAAAATAATTACTATTTTTATTCATTATTTTTTTTTACAGATACACATGTTAATGCATTTACCTGCGTTTGCCGAATCCGGTGTACTGTATTTCCTTCCGAAGTTTTAAAGGGCATTATTGTCGAGAGGTAAGAAGACTGAAAATACTCGAAAATAAATACTTATGTATTATTATTTGTCTGAAACATCCTGATCAATTACTCAAACGGTTCTGTAAAGATTATGAATGAAATATTCATTATTATTTTAAGTATAAGTAAAATATATTTAAATGAAGTAAGTGTGCATTACTAATTAAAATATTTTTTGTTTTTCTACAGATATCACGATACCAAGGGGTATGAAAGTACTAATGAACAACGATTTAGAAAAAGAAACGAGAAAAATGATATTATGTTGAACTCATCAAATGACGTATTATTTCCTTCCTGATCGCTTTTTTGTTCATTCATTGCAGTATTTCGCTTCATTTGTTGTGATATTTTATCTACACCTTTATGCAAAAATTTTGAAAAATGTGATAGGACATACTAAACTTAGATCGCAATAGGTAGTGGTATTACTGTTTTATATGTGGTATGTATTTTTTAATCCGGTATTAAAGTATTTTTACGATTCCCACAAATTAAATAAGTAAACAGTGCAGAATTCACCTCTTCACATTACAGAATCCAGGAAAATTTTTAAAAACTTCAATTTATTGATTTATAAATTTATTAGCAATCAGATCAGTACAAAGAAATTGTTCATATAAAAAATTCAATATTATAATTTTATTAACAACATAAATATATCTCCGTTTATTTTTTCTTTCTACATAATTGTTACTTTTAGCTTTCATTTGTTATTTTCTTTTCACAGATACACTCAAGAATACAGATCGTTTCTGTATCAACATTCTCTCCTTACTCTTGAAACATAACATTACTGAAAATATTTAAACACAAATATGGAAGTGTTGTAAAAAGACAAAACTCAAAAGATGATGCTTGAACACGAATACAAAAGGTATACAAATAAATAATTTATGTTATAATTAGCTAACATTGGTGCAAGCAACTGATATACTGCCACCCTGCTTAGAATATATGTTGCTATAGTACTTAATTTTTACTGAATCTTCGCTAGCTCAAAGTTATAATTACAAAAAATTAATATAAGTGTCTCACACTGATGTAGACAAGTTTTGTGTATGCAAAACTTGCATAAAGGCCATACAGCCCTCTTTAGTAATTAGTCAATTTCTAAAAAGAATATTTCCGAATTTCGGCCATTTTGAAACTTATATACACAGAAATTTAATATGGTTGTCTGACACTGATATAGACAACTTTTGTGGGCACAACCCTCTTTAGAAATTATTCAATTTGTAAGCGTAATGTTACAAAATCTTTGCCATTTTCAAATGTAATTTACATAAACACAAAAATTTAATATAGTTGTCTGATGCTTATGTAGATAACTTTTGGGTATGCAAAACCTGCTTAAAGGGGCGCACGACTCTCTTTAAAAATTATTCAATTTGTAAAAAGATTCGGAATTCTGACATATTCAAACTTATACTACAGAAATTTAATATGGTTGTCTGACACTGATGTAGGCAACTTTTGTGTATGCAAAACTTGCATAAGAGGTGTACAACCCTCTGTTATTCAATTTGTAAGAGTAATGTTACAAAAGCTCTGCCATTTTCATATTTATAAACACATTAATTTAATATAGTTGTCTGACACTGATGTAGACAACTTTTGTGCTTACAACCCTCTGTAGAAGTTGTAAGAATATTGTTACAGAATCTCTGCCATTTTCAAACTTATAAACACAAAAACTTAATATAACTTTTGTGTTTACAACCCTCTGTAGAAGATATTTAATTTGTAAGAATAATGTTACAGAATCTCTGCCATTTTCAAACTTATAAACACAAAAACTTAATATAGTTGTCTGACACTGATGTAGATAACTATTGCTTATGTGAAATTTGCGTAAGGGGCGCACAACCCTCTTTAGAAGTTATTCAAATTGTAAGAATAATGTTACAGAATCTCTGCCATATTCAAACTTATAAACGCAGAAACTAAATATAGTTGTCTGACACTGATGTAGACAACTATAGCATATGCGAAATTTGCGTAAGGGGCGCACAACTATCTTTAGAAATGATTCAATTTTTAAAAAGGGTAGCTCGAAATTTCTTCCAATTTGAAGCTTATAGATACAAAACTTTAATTTAGTTGTCTGACACTGTTGTAGACGATTATTGCGTATGTGAAATTTGCCTAAGGGGTGCACAACCCTCTTTAGAAGTTATTCAAACTATAAGAATGTCGCAGAATCTCTGCTATTTTTAAATTACTTATCCATATGCAATTCGATTTACAGTGGTGTATTTTCGGTTGCATATGCGAAGTTGTTCTTCGTCTGTTTTCGTTTCATCAACATCGGTAATATTCGGTTTTCAGATAATTTCGTTACCAGTTGTTTTTGTGATCTTACATCATTTTGTAAAAATGTCTTGTTTCATTTAATAATCGCGTTAATTAAGTTTTATCATAGTATTATTTTTAAATCAGTTTTTGCAATAACCAACGCCGATGTAGGAAAAGGAATTAGAAGAATGATACTATGTTGAAATCATCAAATGACATATTAATTTCTACCGACTCCCTTTTTGTTCATCCATTGCAGTATTTCTCTTCGTTTGTTGTCATTCTATTTACACTTTTTATGCGAAAATTTTGAAGAAAGTGATAGTACATACTAAATTTTCATCGCAATAGGTAACGATATTACAGTTAACTGGCCAGTTCAGACTTCGCTTCGTCATATTACAGAATCCAGGAAAAGTTTGGAAATTTGAATTTAATAATTTATAAATTTACAATACCTCGAAATTTCGACCATTTTCATACTTAAAAACCCATAAATTAAATTCAGTTGTATGACACTGATGTAGAGAACCTTTGTGTATGCATAACTTACATAAGGGCGCACAACCCTCTTTAGAAATTATTCAATGTGTAAAAAGAATACTTTATTCGAAACTGTATTGTTTTCGATCATTTTTGCGATATTTTAAAAAACATAAATCACGAAATAGTTATCAAGATGTTAGGTTAAGTTAAATCAATGCAAATTTAATAAACATGAAACATAGAAACATATGACTATAGAAATTACAGCTTCCTGCGAAATCGACCATAAAATCTGAGAATTTCAATGGTTTCAAGCATCTATGATTTCTCTCCTTTAACTTGCGATTATCTATGGTCACAAAACTATTAGGCGTAGGTGTCGTTCGGCGTTGACAATGACCAGCCCACGTCGCCATTTGCTTTTAGTTTTTCGTCGGTGACTGTTGTTAATTTATTTAATAGTGTAGTTGATTCGTTTTTATTGAATTTAATTCTAACTCTATTGAAAACGCGAACCTTCTACTATAATATTTTTCTTACTGTAACTTTCACTATGGGCGAATGATCATACAATTATGGTAAGAATACTTACAATAATGTAGGTATTTGATACATACGAAAAAAACGCTTCGGCATTACTTTAACATTACATTATGCACGTTTTCTGCTAGGGATGGTTAAACGTTATAAAAATTGGATGCCATATGTTACGAAGCATTGGTCACACGTAGATCCTCTTTCACTCGAAGATGTAGCAGTACCTGAAGGAAACATAAATGTGGCTTTTGTTATGGACTGGAAACAGAGGCAGTTTGTTGATGTTATAAAGAGAAGGATTTATGACGATGAATTGGTAAGTAACAATATTAATTAACGATAGTAGTTGCGAAATTTTCATTAAATTATCCCAGAAAGTTCAACTTCTTAGACATTTGTAACCTACAAGAATATCAAAAGCAGAAGTAAAGAAGACCTAGAGCAACGTTCTTTTCCAGCAGTGTTAATAAACTTGTATGTTATATGTATCTAATTATAATAGAAATTAGTTAATAATAAAGTTAGTGATTCCATGTCTCTATTCAATAATGTTACTGTTTGCTTGCCTTTAGGTGTGTTTTTATTTGATTTTGTTTGTTTAATAGTATAGTTAATTTGTTTTTCTTCGCTGTTTCTGTAGATTGGCCAACCAATGAGTGAGCACTGAAGTACAATAGTGTCGTTATTTCTGGACTTGTTTCCTGTTAACATCTTCACTTTGATGCAATATGCAGATGAGTTTCAACTGATTCGAGTGAGAACACCTGGATACCAGTGAAGCGAATTGTGTGCAGTAGTATCGTTGGATCTAGTGTGGTTTTCACACTTGTAAACTTTGGAACGTGACATTCTACAATTAATTAAGGTGAGAATACATGATATTACTAATATTAATTACTCGTTATTAATCTGTTACCACCGTATCTGTTTCAGGTTCGCCGTTGGAGAAGACAAAGAAGACCGTAGTTAGAATTTTTCTTTATTTTATTTCGATCAAGTTTTTATTTTGCATGTAGTTAGTTAATTTAATTGAATTCATATTTTATTTTGCATGTTTTTAATATTATTTAGTTGAATTAATCTTTTATTTTGCATGTTTTTAATATCATTTAGTTGAATTCATCTTTTATTTTGCATGTTTTTTGCTCATTTAGTTGAATTCATCTTTTATTTTGCATGTTATTCAATTTATTTTATTAGAATTCGTTTTTATTTTGCATGTTTTATTTTTTTTTTATATATTTTGCATGTCTCTTGCTTACCTCTTCGCTTTGCTTACTGCGCATTCTCGCTATTCCGCTTCGCATTTACACTACGTCTTCTACATGATTCAACGTTTCGTTATCGTGTTCAATTCTCTTCTCAGCTTTGTGGGCCTAGGGAGGGCCTCCCCGAACGAATCCCCTTAGCCTTAGCTTTTTAGTTGTTCTTTTAAGGTACCTTAGGTACCTTAACGCGAGTCTACCCTAACGTTACTTCATTTCAGACAGGGTACAGTGGGTTATCTGGAATAGGAGGAATAGCCGACTGCCCAGCTTATTTTGTCGAAATCTGTCCGATCTTCTCTACCAATCTATTAGTCTTTGTCGTTAGTCCTGCTTAATGCTCTATTCGCTTTCAGATAATATGGTATTCCCTAAGAAGACTGAAGACATCGTATTTCTTTCTTTTTGTTGTATTTCCTTTGTTTTCTTGTATTTCTCTTACAGGTATTATGTTTTTTTACTTTATAAACTGTTATATTAATGTAATCGTAATTTAATCTGATAATTAGCTCTTCCAAATTCAGTTTTTTTCCATAATTGTTCAAACCAAATTCAATTTTATTAGTAATATTAATCATTAGAAGTAATTTGGGTGGATAGGGTGGCTATAAGGGGAGATGCGGAGGCCACAGAGTGTTAGGGGGCCTTTTGTCTCAAAAATAGTAATCAAATATTAATATAACAGTTTATGAACAATATATTGTACATAATTTTGTCTTTCTCTTACAGGTATTTTATTCTTTTTACTTTATAAACAATAAATTGTGCATAATTTTGTTGTAATTATAATAAAATGTTGTTGAAACGTATTTATTCTTGATTGATAACACTATGGTAACATGTATATGATTAAATAATGTAAATAAATGATTTGTTCTGAATAAATAAGTGTATCAATAAAGAAATGTATGTTTTTGCATAGTAATTAGAATATGTATTGTAAAGTTATTTAAAATACAGATATTTGTTCTACTTTGTCCATTACTGATCTCTAGTTAATAAATAAATCAAAATTATGTTTTTTTTTACTTGGTAAAAGTGGAATAACGTAGTCAGTTACTTTTTCTTTTGAACACTATCGATCCGATTAATAAATTATTTTTCGAAATATAACTCCTTGGGCTTATGCTCTCCTGATACAAATGTTGAAAATTTTGGAAAAATTTCAGTTTATATTCACATACGAGGGCTAGTCAACAAATAGCTTGACAAAATTTTGTTTTTAAAAAATTGAATTTTGTTTGTCAAACTATTTGTTGATTAGACCCCGTATGTGGACAAGAATTAAAAATTTTGAAAAATTTTCCAAATTTGTATCAGGAGAGCATAAGTTGCTTTGTACTAATCTATCGAACTTAAATTGAATATCTTATATATCGTTGTCAAAAATTTGGAACTAGCATAAATAAGTCAGCAATTTAATCAATATACTTCACTTAATGCCTTCATTTTTAAATACTTTATTGAATTTATAGTGTTGATTAACGAGAAACTAAAACAATTTCTAATCTTTAACACATTTATTAAAAATAACTTTTAAGAAAGTACAATTTAATTATTTAATCATGTTTATATTTACATAAAACTATTAATAGATTAATTAATTTATTTAATACAATATATACTGGATACAATACAGCTTGATTTACAAACAATACACAGATAGTATAATTAACTTCAAATACATCTTTAATACAAATTGACAAGAGTTTACTACAATTAAATGCAATAACTACTTAAATTGTATACTCTACAAACTGTTATACTAATATTTGAATACTATCATTGGGACAAAAAGGCTCCCCTGACATTATGTGGCCTCCGCATCGCCCCTTATAGCCACCCTATCCACCCAAATTACTTCTAATGATTAAAATTACTAATAAAATTGTATTTGGTTTGAACAATAATGCCAAAAACTGAATTTGGAAAAGCTAATTATCAGATTAAATGACGATTATATTATTATAACAGTTCATAAAATAAAAAGAATAAAATACCTGTAAGAGAAAGACAAAATTATGTACAACATATTGTTCATAAGCTGTTATATTAATATTTGAATACTATTTGTGGGACAAAAAGGCCCCCTAATGCTCTGTGGCCTCCGCATCTCCCCTTATAGCCACCCTATCCACCCAAATTACTTCTAATGATTAAAATTACTAGTAAAATTATTTTTGGTTTGAACAATTAGGGCAAAAACTGAATTTGGAAAAGCTAAGTATCATTTAAAATTACGATTATATGAATATAACAGTTTATAAAGTAAAAAAACAAAATACCTGTAAGAGAAATACAAGAAAACAAAGGAAATACAACAAAAAGAAAGAAATACGATGTCTTCAGTCTTCTTAGGGAATACCATATTATCTGAAAGCGAATAGAGCATTAAGCAGGACTAACGACAAAGACTAATAGATTGGTAGAGAAGATCGGACAGATTTCGACAAAATAAGCTGGGCAGTCGGCTATTCCTCCTATTCCAGATAACCCACTGTACCCTGTCTGAAATGAAGTAACGTTAGGGTAGACTCGCGTTAAGGTACCTAAGGTACCTTAAAAGAACAACTAAAAAGCTAAGGCTAAGGGGATTCGTTCGGGGAGGCCCTCCCTAGGCCCACAAAGCTGAGAAGAGAATTGAACACGATAACGAAACGTTGAATCATGTAGAAGACGTAGTGTAAATGCGAAGCGGAATAGCGAGAATGCGCAGTAAGCAAAGCGAAGAGGTAAGCAAGAGACATGCAAAATATATAAAAAAAAATAAAACATGCAAAATAAAAACGAATTCTAATAAAATAAATTGAATAACATGCAAAATAAAAGATGAATTCAACTAAATGAGCAAAAAACATGCAAAATAAAAGATGAATTCAACTAAATGATATTAAAAACATGCAAAATAAAAGATTAATTCAACTAAATAATATTAAAAACATGCAAAATAAAATATGAATTCAATTAAATTAACTAACTACATGCAAAATAAAAACTTGATCGAAATAAAATAAAGAAAAATTCTAACTACGGTCTTCTTTGTCTTCTCCAACGGCGAACCTGAAACAGATACGGTGGTAACAGATTAATAACGAGTAATTAATATTAGTAATATCATGTATTCTCACCTTAATTAATTGTAGAATGTCACGTTCCAAAGTTTACAAGTGTGAAAACCACACTAGATCCAACGATACTACTGCACACAATTCGCTTCACTGGTATCCAGGTGTTCTCACTCGAATCAGTTGAAACTCATCTGCATATTGCATCAAAGTGAAGATGTTAACAGGAAACAAGTCCAGAAATAACGACACTATTGTACTTCAGTGCTCACTCATTGGTTGGCCAATCTACAGAAACAGCGAAGAAAAACAAATTAACTATACTATTAAACAAACAAAATCAAATAAAAACACACCTAAAGGCAAGCAAACAGTAACATTATTGAATAGAGACATGGAATCACTAACTTTATTATTAACTAATTTCTATTATAATTAGATACATATAACATACAAGTTTATTAACACTGCTGGAAAACTTTAATTCTGCTTTTGAAATTCCTGTAGGTTATAAATATCCAAGAAGTTGAACTTTCTGGGATAATTTAATGAAAATTTCGCAACTACTATCTTTAATTAATGTCGTTACTTACCAACTCATCATCATAAATCCTTCTCTTTGTAACACCAACACACTGCCACTGTTTCCAGCCCAAAAAAATGCACTTTTATGCTTCCTTCAGGTACATCCTGGAGTGAAAGAGGATCGAAGTTTGAACCAATGCTCCATTACAGCCACACACCAACATCTAGTTTTTATAACGTTCCTGTACAATTAAAAATTTCATGGGAGTTTTCAAAAACAATTAATTTAACCATCAAGTAATGTTAAATTAATGCTGAACCGTTTTCTTTGTGCATATCAAATACCTACATTATTGTAAGTATTCTTACCTTATTTGATTGAACAATCGACAAAAGAGAAAATTATAGCAAGAAAAATACCGTAGTAGACGATTCGAGTTTTCAATAAAGTTAGAATTAAATACAAACGAATTAACTGCACTAATAAATAAATAAAACATGAAATAAATTAACAACAGGCACCGAACAGCAAGTAAAATATTAAAGAAAATGGCGATGTAGCTTAGTCATTGTCATCATCGAGCTACACCACGTCAAATAGTTTTGTGAGCATAGATAGTCGCAAGTGAAAAGAGAAAAACCATAGACGCTTGAAGACATTGAAAAGTCTCAAAATTTTATGGTCGATTTTGTAGGATGTTGTAACACCTATGTTTCTATGATTCTACGTTTCAACTTTATTAAGCTTGACGTTGTTGTTGTTTTAAATTAACCGTAACATCTTGATAATTATTTCGTGATTTTTATTTTTTTAAATATTGCAAAAATGATCGAAAACAAAGCAGTTTCGAATAAACGAAAAAAGAAATACTATTTAAACCTAAGTCTCTCTTTTTGTAATTTACTACATATCACAGCCTCCTTTATTATTCCCTATTTAAACCTACATCAAGAAAAAGGCTGTTTTTGAAGCAATTACAATTGATAAAATTAAAATCATGCTTGCCGACGACCGCTGGGTTAGCCTTTTTTAATTAGACCATGGTATTTGTACGGAAGTTGACAATTACGAATTTTTAAATTATTAACGCACACCAGTTATCTGACAGCAAGATAATCCACAAATAAGGAGAATACGAAATACATTACAAAATAAATACACCTACCTGGTATTATGACGATATGTGGTACGTTACTGGTTAATCAGGAAGTAAATATTCACTTTTATTTATTGAATAAATAAATTTAAACAACTTCGAAGTGTTTAACAAAGATAACTCAAAAATATCAAATTTATTTACCAGCAGGATAACCATAAAGTACGTAATAACTGCCACATACTGTCTAGATGATGGTTAAACAGTAATACAATTGTTTTTCTCGTTTTAATACAAACATTTCCAAACGATGAATTGTGTATATTAATGACGGATATCATAATTTTACAGCATTATATTAAGAATAAATAATATTTTTAACTTTCGTTAGCAATTGTGTTTCACATATACAAAAGTTCATTCACGTTAAAGTGCCTACTGTCAAAAAATGTAATCAGAAATTTAATCGTTTTTACATGTTTAAAGGATCTTGATAACTTCACTTTGAAAATCTTGTTTGTAGAGAAGTAACAGCAAATGAAATTGGTTCATTATTGTTTGCGATTAGCACTAATTTTTTTTAATTTTCATACGTAGAATTTAATTGACCTTAACAAATTAAGTAAATACATTCTAAATGTAGTTGTACACTCTAGCCAAATGCTGTATACACAATAGTTGTCTTCATCAGTGTAAGGACAATTATATTAAAAGTATTTAAATGTATAATTAAATGTTCGCAGTATTTAACTAATTTTGTTTACATCAGTGTCAGACAACTAAATTAAGGTTTTGTATTTATGAATTTCAAATTGGCAGAAATTTCGAGATATCCTTTTTACAAATTGAATAATTTCTAAAGAGGATTGTGCGCCCCTTACGCAAGTTTCGCATATACAAAAGTTGTCTACATCAGTGTCAAACAACTATTATAAGTTTTTGTGTTTATTAGTTTGACAATGGCAGAGTTTTTGTAACATTACTCTTACAAATTTAATAAATTCTAAAGTGGGTTGGGCGCCCCTTATGCAAATTTCATATACACTATAGTTATCTACATCAGTGTGAGACGACTATTTTTAATTATCGTGTTTATAAATTTGAAAATAGTTGAGATTCGTAAATGTTGGTTTTAAAAGTTGCATAATTTATAAAGAAGGTTATGTGCCCCATACGCACATTTTGCACCAACAATGGTTGTTTACATCAGCACCAGATAACAATATCAAGTTTGCGTTTGAAAGTTTGAAAATAACTGAGATTAGTAAATGTTATTTTTAAACATTGAATAATTTCTAAAGAGGGTTGGGCGCCCCTTACGTAAACAATTCCTACCTTTCTATCCAATCCATCCCTGAAGCGGTCAGTCCTAAAATTGCTAATGGCTGCTGCCTCTAAAGTTCACTTCCAAAATTGTTAAAACGGTTTAGACATTGCAATATAACGTGATAGAAGAGGGACCAAAGCGACATCAATTATTGCTATCTTGTAACTACCATTTTCTGAAAAAAAATCGAAAATATCGTAGTCTTTGACAAATTTAAATAACGTGAAGTAAAAAAAGGAATAGCATTGTAATACCACCACAAACTTTTATAAAATAAATTATTTACCAATAGGATTTTTATGTTGGTTTTATTTGAGCTGATTATATTTAATTCTAATTCCTGTTTTAAATAATATACATATAATAATACAAGTCAAAAAATCTGTAATTATTTAAAATAGGAATTATAATTAAATATACTCACCTCAAATAAAACCAACTTAAAACCCCCATTGGTATATATAACGGGGCGAAATTTTGTATAATGAACATGTAAAACCAACTAAAATAATACAAAATCAAATATTTTCAGTCATCTTACCTCTCGACAATAAGATCGTTTAAAAGTATAGTGTCTGTCTAGGTTGATATGTTGAAGTGTGAATTCGTTTGACAAAGGCAGGGAAAAATGCGTTCCGAAACGTATCTGTGAAAAGAAAAGCACAAACGAAAGTCAAAAATAATTTTATAGAACAAAAAAAACTAATGAATGAAAACGGTGCTTATTTTGTTATCAATATAAAGAAGTGAATTATTTCATATAATAAATTTGTTTACACAGAACTGATGGCTATTATTTTTCATAAAATCGATCGATATAAACAAGTTTCAAATTTTTCCTAAATTATCAAATATGTCGGAATTAACTCCGTACTGCCCGTTTACATAATTAATGCGAATCGTACAAATAATTCGATACCCGACTAAATAAATGCATACCATATATAAAACTCATGTTCCGGGATATATTGTGATATAAATTTTGTATTTATAATAACTTTTTCCATTTTTTTTAATCAAAAATGCAAATAAAACTTCACAACAGCCACAAAACGTATTGAATGCCGTAGACAAACGATGGGCGAGCAGGAAGTACGTCATTGACTACAGTAACAAACACAATATGCATCACTTTTATTTGTTAAATCGTCGTTAGCTGTTGCAAAAACTGATTTAAGAAAAATACTTTGATAAAATTCAATTAATCTAATTAACGTGATAATTAAATAAAACAAGATATTTTTACAAAATCGCATAAGATCACTAAATCAGCTGGTAACGAGATTATCTGAAAACCGAATATTACCGAAGTTGACGAAACGAAAAGAAGCGAAACATAATAAAAATACACCACTCTAAATCGAATTGCATAGGGATAATTAATTAAAAGTTACCATAACTACAATTACTTTTCGCGCCTACAAAAATACTTAAATATCGTCTGCATTTTCTACACTGATAACAGAATAAAGTAGAATAAATATTGAAAACGCTTAAATTATTTTTTAATAAAAAGCCACGTCACAACCATTCAACTGTTCACAGTTTACCTTTTTATGAGAAAGTTTTCAATGAAAAAGTACAAAACTAATTTCTTATTTAAGACTACTTTGCGTCCACAATAGTTGTCTACATCAGTATCAGACAACTATATTAAATTATTGTGTTTATTTATAAGTTTACAAATTGAATTATTTCTAGAGGGTTGTGCGCCCCCTACAAAAATTTTGCATATTTTGAAATATTATTTTTATAAATTAAAAAAAATCTAAAGAGGGTTGTGCGTTCCTTACACAAATTTTGTATACTAAGTGGCTGTCTACATTATATATATATATATATATATAGTTATGCATAAATGTAATACAACACACTTTTTAAAAAGATTTATTAACAAAAATATTCAATTACACAACGTTGGATTTAATATTTACGAACTCACCAGTTTACAAACCAATATGAAGTGAGGTTTTTTGGATATTTTACTCTTTTATTAACTTTTATTAATTACACAAAAATATTTGAATAATGTTGTTTAATAATTTGTTTAATGTAAATACAAACAAATTTGCGTTACCTACGATAATGTGAGAGCAAATTTAAATTTAGTAAAGAATTATTGAAACAAATGGAATAAACTGGCAAATGTTTATATTATCAGCATGGACGACTATTAGACCTTGGAGGACAAAAGAGTCAAAGGCATATTAGAATATACGTTTAAAATGATACATAAGAATATAACTAACTCTTCATTCATGTTAGAACACAGCAACGATACCTTTTTTTGCAGAAACTCGTAATTCCTTATTTTAATATACAATCTGTCACATGCGATCATCATCCATTGACGACAAATTAAACACAAAGTTTAAGTTACAAAACGTTTATTGAATAACCACAATGATCATTTCACCATACTGTGACTTCTTCAGGTGGAAGAAATTGAATAAACATAAAATTAATACAATATCATTATATTATTTGAAATTGTAGACTCGCTTGGCACTTGATGAAACATTTTTAAAGAAATAAAGTAAAATAATTAAAACACTTGGCAAGTTTCACAATGTTAATTTATTTCTCTGACGATCGTTTGGTGTTAAAACCATTTTCAAAGAGTACACTTTTGTATACGATCGTCAGAGAAACAAATTAACATTGTGAAACTTGCTAAGTGTTTTAATTCTTTTACTTTATATCATTATATACTAAAATTGTTTATAAACCAGTGAATTGTCTACCATTAGTAGTAAGTGTTTTGTTTTATTTGAATAATGTATTTTCTAATTTTTCTTTTGTGACGAACTGTAACTATTAAATATGAAATGGAAATTTTAATGAAAGTATGGATATAAGTGACCATAATTTTTTGCTTGATAAAGGCACAAAATGATACCGATGGGCCGTACCGGATACAAAAAAAGCAAGACTATAAATACGAATGATTGCGAGTTTTTCTTCAGTTTATCGTGACCATGCTTTCGGGAAAGAGTATGCGTCGCGACGCGTCGCGCTGCCGTGGCTCGCTTTTCGTGCTTTAGGTGCATGTTTAACCGTTCTTAAAGTTTTTTAACTTGTGCTGTAGTGGTTTCTAAATTTTCGGGAGTGTTTTATTAAGAGGATTAAGGCAACACCAAAGTGGCGGTAATGGTAAGTAATTGTTATCTTTTTATTTATTTGCTTAACTTATTGTTCAATATCTCAACTGTCTTTTTTCTTTGTGATAATTGTCCAGTCTTTATAACAATTTGGAAATTATTAAAAACCATCCAGTGATTGAAAACATTTTGATTTTTATTTTTTTCGAAATTAACTTTTGTGATTGATATTATTGATTTGGTTGATTGATACTGTTTTAGAATGTTTCTATTTCCAGTTTTCTTTTTAATAATTTTGTGAATTTTGATAGCTTGGAAATGATCAAATTTCTTACAATAATTTTAAACGTTTTAGTTAACATTATTAATTTTTCATTTATAAATTTTAGCTTTTTAGAAATAGATTCGCCGCTCCGCACTTGCTGAAATTAATTTAGCTTTTTTTAATAATTAATTTTATGATTAATATTATTGATCTAGTTTGGTTGATCACAATGGTGAATCATAAAGTTAGGGAAAGATTCTAGAAAATTTGTTAAAAATTTTATTATTCTTTTTTATTACAATTGGTTTATTTCTTAGTTTATTATTTAAAATGTTGATCAAATTTTTATTCATGAAATTTTAATGACTTCTATGATGGTTTAGTTAATTATTAGATATCATATACTAATTTTAATAGTTCTAACTGTAGTATTCTTAAATTTTCGTGAATTTTAGTTTTTTTAATATTAACTTTTATAAATGATAATGCCCACGTGTGAAGTTGGCGAAACACGTGTCCGCTCATATAAAATTTAGTTAGTGGTAATTAGGGTGAGTCTTTCTTTATATAATTATTGATCGAGTTTGGTCGATCACAATGGCGAACCATAAACTTGTGGAAAGATTCTAAAACACGTTCCTTAAACTTTTACAGAAATTTATTGTTCTTTTTGATTATAATTGGTTTCTTTCTTAATTAAACTATATTAAATTTTGATGAAATATTTACTCATGAAAGTTTTCTAGCTTATATAATAGTTTGGAAATTATTAAACAACTTACACCAATTTTAACTCTTGTGATTGATATTATTGATTGGATGTATGTGGTCAATCACAATAGTGACCCGTACAGTTCTAGAAAGTGTATAATATGAATTGAACACAAATTTATTGTTCTTGTTAATTATAATGGTTTTCTCTTTCGATTTGACTGTTTATTTCATTTTTAATAATTTTCTTTTTTTATCTTTTTGCAGTTACCGTCCAAAGAGTGGTAAGCGATTTGCATGGTTTCCCAATAGACAAAGTGGTAAGTTTGACAATTTGTTGCTTGACAATTTGTCTCTTGGCACTTCGTCTATTCAATGTTTAGCAAGTATAGTACCATTTTTGTGTATTTGATGTGCAAATGGTAAGTACCATTAAGATATATTTTATATATTAACATCGCAGTAGACTGTAAGTGTGTTTCAGTCTTGGAAAGACATCCAGCCGTCCTCCGACCGTCCATACGACTGAGCAGCATTGGATTCCTCAGGGATGTCAGGACTTTGTGTCAGAAGTGTAGATGGGAGTGAGCGATTCTTCCTTTCTCTAGGGCAACGGCGGCGCGGTAGTGTAAGAGTGGTTTGATGAATGTTTTCTTTGTGTGAGTAGGTGTTTTAGGTAGGTACATGGTTCTACATCGGTGGTTTGGATCGTGTCGCCGTGGCAAGAGGATCGCCGCTACATAGTAGGACGCATGTTTTTCTTTATTTATTGGTGGGGGGTGCTTGCCTCTCACCCTTTCTAGTACTATACTTGCTAAATGTTGTTTTTACATGTTCGGTCGTTTGGGTATTGTTGGGTCCGTGGCGGGGGTTGGGGGGAGAAGTGAAAAAGTGTAGTGATTTCTAAGAAGAGGATTATCAACTCCAATAAGAAGATCTTGAAAAGTAAGTACAAATTCCAGTGTGCAATTAGTTATTAATTTCGATTAATTAATTAACGTAGTAGCCTCTATCCAGGCTGCAAATTTTGTATGATTACAGATCCGCACTATCTTCGACGGATTTCTCCTGAGGAAACAATGGGCTCCAAGATGTGATGCGTGATGAATAAACTTCCAGAAAGTATAGTATTTAGAATAAAGTGTTCTATGTTACTGTTTTAATTTTCTAATATGTGACATGTTATCCTGAATCTGTCAGGTTGTCTGTCTTGTGGTGATTACAGATTCGCAATTATCTTCGACGGATGTCTTTTGAGGAACGTCGACGTGTTTTCCAAAAAGAGCCTCAACTCCAAAGTGTCAAATATCAATTTCCAAAAAGTACAACATTTACATTAAGTACCAATGGATTCCAAGATTTATATTCACGGATTTCTTTCGAAGAAGCGATGGTCTCTAAGATGTGAAACAGCAATTTCCGAAATGTATGGTTTTTACTTTCTGGTAGGTCATTACATAATCTAATATGTTAACTTGTTAATGTAGCGGCCTGTGTTAAGGTTGTGAGTTTTTATGATTACAGGTCTTCTACAATTTTTCCTGTTGATTTGATTGACGGGATGCAAATCGAAACGTTCACAAATTGTTTGGTATTTCTATTACACTGTCGCACGGTATGGTCTTTTATAATTTTGTACAATTTTCAAATTTTTATGTACGATTTGGAAATTACGTCGCTCGTCTTAGAAAATTATTTAATTTCGTTAAGTAAACTAAACCGTTTCAATGTTTTAAGTTTTCTTGGAATATACTTCCATCAGTCGTCACTTTCATTTTACGTCCATATTATATATTTTAGTGGCGATCGAAAGCAAGTTCACAAAAAAATATAAGTTGCTTTATTACTAGGGTTCGAAAGGCTAAATATTCTTATAATGGGTTGTGATGTCGTAATTTTATGTGGTAGCCGTTGATGTTGTAATGTAGATCAATGTGGGTCGCTTATCTGCGTAGATGTAGTATAGAGAAAAAGAACCTTTAGCCTTTGAGGAACCAATGTAGGTACGTTGACGTGTTTTCCAAGAAGAGCCTCAATTTCAAGATGTGATGAATTAATTTCCAGAAAGTATAGCTTTTAAATAAGGTGTTCTCTGTTACTGTTTTCATTTTCTAATATGTGACATAGCATCCTGAATCTGTCAGGTTGTCTCTCTTGTTGTGATTACAGATCCGCACTTTCTTCGACGGAATTCTTTCGAAGAAGCAATGGGCTCCAAGATGTGATGCATCAACTTCCAGAAAGTATAGTATTTAGAATAAGATGTTATCTGTTACTGTTTTCATTTTTAATATGTGACATGGCATTCTGAATCTGTCAGGTTGTCTGTCTTGTTTTGATTACAGAACCGCACTTATCATCGACGGATTTCTTTCGAAGATGCAATGGGCTCCAAGATGTGATGCGTCAACTTCCAGAAAGTATAGTATTTAGAATAAGGTGTTCTCTGTTACTATTTTCATTTTTTAATATGTGACATGGCATCCTGAATCTGTCAGGTTGTCTGTCTTGTTTTGATTACAGATCCGCACTTATCATCGACGGATTTCTTTCGAAGATGCAATGGGTTCCAAGATTTGATGCGTCAACTTCCAGAAAGTATAGTATTTAGAATAAGGTGTTCTCTGTTACTATTTTCATTTTTTAATATGTGACATGGCATCCTGAATCTGTCAGGTTGTCTGTCTTGTTGTGATTATACAATTTGGAAATTACCTCGCTGACTTATTCTCAACGTTCTTTTCGTCTAGGAATATTGTTTAATTTCGTTACGCAATCTAAATCATTTCATTGCTTTAAGTTGCATTTTTGAGCTTTTTTGAAATTTCCTTCCATCAGTCGTTACTTTCATTTTACGTTCATATGATATGTTTTAGTGGCGACCGAAAGCAAGTTCAAAAAAAAATATAAGTTGCTTTATTACTACTGTTCGAAAGGCTAAATATTCTTATTATGGGTTGTGATGTCGTAATTTTATGTAGTAGCCGTTGATGTTGTAATGTAGATCAATGTGGGTCGCTTATCTGCGTAGATGTAGTATAGAGAAAAAGAACCTTTAGCCTTTGAGGAACCAATGTAGGTACGTTGAAGTGTTTTCCAAGAAGAGCCTCAATTTCAAGATGTGATGAATCAATTTCCAGAAAGTATAGTTTTTAAATAAGGTGTTCTCTGTTACTATTTTCATTTTTTAATATGTGACATGGCATCCTGAATCTGTCAGGTTGTTTGTCTTGTTGTGATTACAGATCCGCACTTTCTTCAACGGATTCCTTTCGAAGAAACAATGGGATCCAAGACGTGATGCATCAACTTTCAAAAAGTATAGTATTTAGAATAAGATGTTCTCTGTTACTATTTTCATTTTTTAATATGTGACATGGCATCCTGAATCTGTCAGGTTGTTTGTCTTGTTGTTATTACAGATCCGCACTTTCTTCAACGGATTTCTTTCGAAGAAACAATGGGATCCAAGATGTGATGCATCAACTTTCAAAAAGTATAGTATTTAGAATAAGGTGTTCTCTGTTACTATTTTCATTTTTTAATATGTGACATGGCATCCTGAATCTGTCAGGTTGTTTGTCTTGTTGTGATTACAGATCCGCACTTTCTTCAACGGATTTCTTTCGAAGAAACAATGGGATCCAAGATGTGATGCATCAACTTTCAAAAAGTATAGTATTTAGAATAAGGTGTTCCCTATTACTATTTTCATTTTTTAATATGTGACATGGCATCCTGAATCTGTCAGGTTGTCTGTCTTATTGTGATTACAGATCCGCACTTTCTTCGACGGAATTCTTTCGAAGAACCAATGGGATCCAAGATGTGATGCATCAACTTCCAAAAGTATAGTATTTAGAATAAGGTGTTCTCTGTTACTATTTTCATTTTTTAATATGTGACATGGTATCCTGAATCTGTCAGGTTGTCTGTCTTGTTGTGATTATACAATTTGGAAATTACCTCGCTGACTTATTCTCAACGTTCTTTTCGTCTGGGAATATTGTTTAATTTCGTTACGCAATCTAAATCATTTCATTGTTTTAAGTTGCATTTTTGAGCTTTTTTGAAATTTCCTTCCATCAGCCGTTACTTTCATTTTACGTTCATATGATATGTTTTAATGGCGACCGAAAGCAAGTTCAGAAAAAAATATAAGTTGCCTTATTACTACTGTTCGAAAGGCTAAATATTCTTATTATGGGTTGTGATGTCGTAATTTTATGTGGTAGCCGTTGATGTTGTAATGTAGATCAATGTGGGTCGCTTATCTGCGTAGATGTAGTATAGAGAAAAAGAACCTTTAGCCTTTGAGGAACCAATGTAGGTACGTTGAAGTGTTTTCCAAGAAGAGCCTCAATTTCAAGATGTGATGAATCAATTTCCAGAAAGTATAGTTTTTAAATAAGGTGTTCTCTGTTACTATTTTCATTTTTTAATATGTGACATGGCATCCTGAATCTGTCAGGTTGTCTGTCTTGTTGTGATTACAGATCCGCACTTTCTTCAACGGATTCCTTTCGAAGAAACAATGGGATCCAAGACGTGATGCATCAACTTTCAAAAAGTATAGTATTTAGAATAAGATGTTCTCTGTTACTATTTTCATTTTTTAATATGTGACATGGCATCCTGAATCTGTCAGGTTGTTTGTCTTGTTGTTATTACAGATCCGCACTTTCTTCAACGGATTTCTTTCGAAGAAACAATGGGATCCAAGATGTGATGCATCAACTTTCAAAAAGTATAGTATTTAGAATAAGGTGTTCTCTGTTACTATTTTCATTTTTTAATATGTGACATGGCATCCTGAATCTGTCAGGTTGTTTGTCTTGTTGTGATTACAGATCCGCACTTTCTTCAACGGATTTCTTTCGAAGAAACAATGGGATCCAAGATGTGATGCATCAACTTCCAGAAAGTATAGTATTTAGAATAAGATGTTATCTGTTACTGTTTTCATTTTCTAACATTTGACATGGCATCCTGAATCTGTCAGGTTGTCTGTCTTATTGTGATTACAGATCCGCACTTTCTTCGACGGAATTCTTTCGAAGAAGCAATGGGCTCCAAGATGTGATGCATCAACTTCCAGAAAGTATAGTATTTAGAATAAGATGTTATCTGTTACTGTTTTCATTTTCTAACATGTGACATGGCATCCTGAATCTGTCAGGTTGTCTGTCTTGCTTTGATTACAGATCCGCACTTATCATCGACGGATTTCTTTCGAAGATGCAATGGGCTCCAAGATGTGATGCGTCAACTTCCAGAAAGTATAGTATTTAGAATAAGGTGTTCTCTGTTACTATTTTCATTTTTTAATATGTGACATGGCATCCTGAATCTGTCAGGTTGTCTGTCTTGTTGTGATTATACAATTTGGAAATTACCTCGCTGACTTATTCTCAACGTTCTTTTCGTCTGGGAATATTGTTTAATTTCGTTACGCAATCTAAATCATTTCATTGTTTTAAGTTGCATTTTTGAGCTTTTTTGAAATTTCCTTCCATCAGTCGTTACTTTCATTTTACGTTCATATGATATGTTTTAGTGGCGACCGAAAGCAAGTTCACAATAAAATATAAGTTGCTTTATTACTACGGTTCGAAAGGCTAAATATTCTTATTATGGGTTGTGATGTCGTAATTTTGTGTGGTAGCCGTTGATGTTGTAATGCAGATCAATGTGGGTCGCTTATCTGCGTAGATGTAGTATAGAGAAAAAGAATTTTTAGCCTTTGACCATTATTTATGTGTTAACAGTTTTATGAACAGAACTCTTTATACTTGATTAAAAGTTTTATTTACTCGAAAATATTACTTCCTTTAAATCTCCAAATCGTACATCGACAATTAATAGCTATTAATGTTTGTGAAATGTTGTGGTTTGGACCCACCACATAACAAAAGATCCCTCACGCTTGGTTTGCATCATTGACCAGAGCCTGAGTATTATTTTTTCCTGTGTGGGGAGCCTGCAACCCCCATCGGGCGCGTTCCCGGGTGGCGGATAGGGAAGTGCCCGGTTAGTAGAAATCGGGTAAGAGATGAAATGTCTCTCGCGGACCAACAGGCAGTTTTAACATTTGGTAGTTTATTATAAGAACAGGCTTTCACGGCCGGAATCCCTAGTAGAATTCATATTCATAAAAGTGGTAAGGATCTTGTTTGTACGGATATCAGTTGCGTACAAGTCGATGGAACACATGTAGTTAATACAAGGGGTAAACATTAAATTTACATTAAATAAATAAGCTTACGTAGAAGTAGATGGGCTACTAAACGGTTAGAATAGTCAAATATAACTCTTATTATTTCTGTTTCTGTTTAAAATGCTGAATACGTATTTATATGTTTGATTATAAATGCCATTTTCTAAATAATAATTTTTACTTCTATTTAGAAAAATTTTAACCCATTTTCAATTTTTAAATTACTACAATAACTTAGCTTCCACTTTCGTTGTTGTCTGTCTGTTTGTCTGTCTGTCTTGTTGTGATTACATATCCGCCATTATCTTCGACGGATTTCTTTCGAAGTAGCAATGGTTTCCAAAAGATTTATTATTTTTATTTTCTAGTATGTTATAACATAATGTAATATGTTAACTTGTTAATGTAGCAGCCTGTGTTAAGGTTGTGAGTTCTTATGATTACAGATCTGCAATTTTTCCTGTTAATTTGTTTGACGGGATGCAAATCGGAATTATTTGGTATTTCTATTAAATTGTAGCACGGTATGATGTTTTATAATTTTGTACAATTTTAAAAATTTTATTAATTCTTTAATAATTGATTCAACTCCTTTCACACTGTAGATATTATTATTTCATTTATAAAAACTATGTACCTATATGTAGCCAATGTTCTATTATTTTTTGCTAATTAGACCTATATTGTGGTTATTGCAAATATAATAAACACATTGCATATATAATAAATATACTATAGGAAACTAGCTACCCAAATCTTTATGAAACTACACTTGTTTACATAATCTGTTTTACTTCCTTTTGTAATTTAAATTGTTTTCCAAATTACGATTTCCCCCTTTTTTCTTCTAATGGCAATAAATAATACATTTCTTCAAATATTTTAACAAATTTCATTCATAAATTCAAAAACTATAAGTATGTAGATTAAATTAGTTGTGTTCACCGATTCTTTTTTATTTTATCGTTTTTTTACATACCTTTTCCTTATATATATCCTTCATGTTTTCTTTTGAATAAAGTCAAAACACCTTGTCACATATTTCACTGATTTAACGATAAATAATAATGAAAACGAGTAATTATAGATTTTGCTTATTTACCGGTATCAACTATGTACAACTTGTAAGAGAGTTTCTCGGCGACATTATAAATATATATTGTAATATAATTATATATCTGTTGTATGTACAAATTACAACAGCATACAATGAAACGTGAAATTGATTTACTAACTGAAAACCATAGAGTATGTAATAACAAACCCACCACTATTTCTATTATTTTAAGATGATAAAAAAGTTTGTAACAACAATTTTCACTAAAAGTTAGTTTAGTATTATTTTATGAATAAATACCTAACAGGAAAGAAAAATGCTAAGGAAAAACATCTACCTGAAATTATAATAAGATATTACATAAGGCTGTCTAAGTAGAAAGTAAATATAGACTTTGCAATGAATAATTAAAAATGCATCATGATTAACATGAGTTAGAGACAGCCACAAAGCGTAATACGAAACACAAATGACATAGCGAGCAAGAAGGAAGTACGTCATTGGCGAAATTAACAAACATAATTTGTATCACTTTCTTTTGCTAAATCGTCGTTGATTGTTGTAAATGCCGATTTAAAAAGATACTTCTATAAAATTTAAATGCATCCACTTTATCTCATTATCAGGATAATTAGATAAAGCAAAACATTTTTATATATTAATAAATAGGTAAGTGTAGCTGGTATCGAGATTATCAGAACCACAGAACGTTGCTGAAGTTAAAAGAAGTTTCTAGATTGGCGCGAAATACTTGAAATTCAAATGAATTTAAAAAGGATAAAAACATTTGAATTGTGAATTTGAATTTCTCATTGTTCCTTTCACAGAATTATTTTTTAAAATAATTGATATAGTAATATTAAGATTTATAATGCTTCTATCTAGACTTTTAACAATAATGTTAAAAATTACATTACGTCTTTAAATTTACTTAATTTAATTTAGTTAATAGTTATAAATGATTATTCTTTTTTGTAAAATTTATTTGTAAAGGGCCTTCGATCTGTTAATTAGCAAAATAAATAAATAAAATTACTTTTAATAATAATAATAACGGCCATTATTTGATTAATTAAATCAAACCATATTTTTGTATTAAAATATGTTTTTAATTTTTTTTTATTTCGTATCTATTTAAATAAATAATATAGAAAAACTCTAATAATGAGAAGAAGTAATAGTTTAAGTTAACTTGCAATGAATCCATTATTTCTATTATAGACATAAATTAGATATGTTTTACAATCTGTGTTTGTTCTTTAATAAATGTCCCTTTTAAAAAAATAGAAAAGGAAGTATTTCGATATGAAATTAGTAATTAACATAGTCAGGTTGACATTTAATGGTTAATCAAAGCAAATAATTTAAGGTCAGTAACTTAAAAGTTTTTTACTTACCCTATGTTTTGATTTGAGCGATGCCAAAAACTACCGAAAGGCAGAATTGACACACAACACTTAATGTTAATTCGAAAACACTCGGACATAAAATAGTTCGGACGTAACAGTAAAAAGAACTTTATTTACAACGTTAAAAACACTTAAAAATTGTACAAAATGTTGACGAAAATGCTAACAATTGATGAAAATTATAAAGGTTAAATGTTCATGATTCGACAGCGTAGATCTGAATGCTGTTTTTATTCTTTTAGAAACTTAAAATTATATCTACTCAATATACTTGTTTATTTAGGTATAAGGGAAAACCGATATTATTACATATTTTAAAAGTTTGTCTACATTCTGTGCTTATTGCTATATGACCTGCAATAAAGTTATTATTCAGATATTCTTCAAAGTGAGGCTAATAATAATAATATTCTACGGAAATTGGAAGTATTTGTATATACAGAGTCTTAAACTAATTTTACACATACAATAAAAATAACTATATACGGTCTTAACACCCTAGTTGTTGTTTTTTTTACTTCAGTGGTTTGAAAGGCACTGCTCCATTTCAAATCGAGTGAAATGAGAACTGTTACAATTACAACTGACAGCATTTTTACGTGTAATGTGAAACAATAAAAATATACAAATTGTTATTTTAGTTATAATTTTACCACAATTTGTATTTTATACTTTGAATCATTTAGATGTTTCAAATTATATGAATAGTAAACTGAAAAAAAAAATGGCTGAATTAATTTGAAATATTATAAAAATCTAAGTAACTTTTATAAAAACAAGGTAACAGTAAACAATGAATTATAAGTATCAATTTTGTAATTAACAGTAATTAATAGTGTAACTTAATGGACAATGAATGTATTGTTGATAAACATTTATAAAAACTGAAAAGACTTTTCGAGAACAGTCGTACTCATATAGAAGGTTTAAGTGCCTGACTTAATAATGTCGAAGAAATGTGTACTATTTGAAAAAAACGATGAAGAAAAGGTGTTGGCTGAATTTGGAAAAACATCACAAATATTGAGAAACAACATTCAAACAATTAAGGAATGGCTGAATAAACAAACCTATCTGCCAGAAATTTACGGTCAGTTACAAAATACACACAAAATATTTTTCACTAGAAACATATTTATATCAAATACATCCTATGCTTTCAAATAGGTATCTATTAACGCATAAAGTAAATGTAGCGAGTTTAAATGTAATATTTTCGCTATTTTGTTCTTTTTACTAGTCACTTATTTATGTTTATAGACGATAACATTATCAAAAGTTTCTTGTCATACGCCAAGTTCAGTGTAGAAGAAGCTAAACGGATTTTAGATTTTTACTACACGTTTCGTTCAACTTTTCCCACCCTCTTCAAACACCCCTTGAGCAACGAAATGAAAAGCGTAACAGATTTATTGTAAGTACAATAATAACTTTCAGAATTACTTACTTCCCTTAACTCGTAACCATCGTTATTATTTTAACAGTTATTTTACACCGTTACCTTCTCACACAGAAGATTTCAAAACCATCCTTTATGCAAGAATAAAGGATACAGATCCAGATCATTTCGACTGGAATTGTATCATCGCTCACGCATTAAATGTTCATGACCTCATGATTGCCGAAGGATTTATCTCTTCTACGATTGCAATATTTGACCTATCAGGCATAAAAATGGCTCACTTCTCTCGAGTAGATATATCCATTTTAAGGAAATCACAAACTCTGATGGAGGTAAGTTAAACGCTCATAAAAATAATATAGTACCTATTATTCGTCTGAAAAAATTCTTTACACCACTATTACTCTATACGAAACGTATATCGTATGTCGCCGCACGTCTTATTGATAGGGGAACGATTTTTTTTGTTTTTTCGTAGACGACAAACCAGAGATACATAGATAAATACAGAATTTAATTAATTTAATTCGATTTCATTTAAATAAGAGTAATATACCGAGTATCATGACAAAAAAAAACTTTCATATAGTTTAATCATCAATAAAAGTCTATACAACTGGATTAAAGAGGTTGACACCATAGATGAAACTTTGAAAATAAGAAATTTATAAATATAAATATAAATATGGAATCAACAGGAACAACTACTCCGAGGGCTATACCCCTACCGGAATTGAATCACACTGTTGATTCCGATGGGCTCCTAGACGAAAATATAATATATTCAAAAAAAGAAGGAATTAAAATCCTTATTCGTCTAAATTTTAAAATCAAACATCTCACATTTTGAACGCGTCCTAACAAGTAAGCACAATGAACCGAAAGCCACATCCTACGACCAGTTTCGACCTATCGGGTCTCATCAGGTGGGCGCTGGCAGAAATGACTTTATTTTCGTCTATAAGTCCATCGGAATCAACATTGTGATTCAATGCCGGTAGGGGTATTAGCCCTCGGAGTAGTTGTTTCTGTTGATTCCATATTTATATTTATATTTATAATATAGCCTATAAAGGCATTTCTGCCAGCGCCCACCTGATGAGACCCGATAGGTCGAAACCGGTCGTAGGATGTGGCTTTCGGTTCGTTGTGCCTACTTGTTAGGACGCGTTCAAAATGTGAGAACTTTTATCTTAAAATTTAGACAAATAAGGATTTTAATTCCTTCTTTTTTTGAATATAAGAAATTTATATTTAAATAAATAGTTTAAGAAATAATAGATAAAAAAAATAACATGCATTTTCTTATAAGAACTGCATATGAAAAATGATGTCCACACATATAGTTACTCACAAGATCAGGAATGAGTGATGTAAGCAACGTTATTCTAAGGCAGACCAGGTACCTTCCCCACTCCGGTAACATATCATATACCTACAGTTGCCTTGTATAAATTATTAAAGTACTATCATCAAATAAACAATCTTATTTATTGTATGAGACATTTTTACCGCCGGTATCTAATTAAAGTACAACATAAAAGAAATCATCGTAATACCTATCTATTGTTTGAAGGGGACTGGTAGCCGACATAAAATAAAATAATCAAATATTTATTTATTGTAATTTTCAGACGGTTTTTCGAAAAAAATTTAAGGGTGCATACATTATAAATACTCCACATGGATGGGATTCCTTTTTTAAATTCATCTTACCTGTCATTAATAAGAAATTAAAGGTAAAAATAATAAAAAGTAACGGATTATACAATTAAACATTTTCTTTTGTTGTTTAATTTTCTAGATTGTCGTTGATCATGATTCATCAATTTGTTTTAATTTATTTTCCAAAAGGATACTCCCAATTGAGGCAGGAGGAGAAGGCGTATCATTAGAAGAGATGCAAGGTACGAAAAAAGCACCCTCAAAGGCAAAATTACTTATCATTAGGGACTACATTCACGCAAAATTCACGTATTTACAAAGAAAAATTTATTCGTCCTAATTCGAAATGTTTACCCATGATTTATTTAGAGTTTCGAAGTTTTCTTTTTAATGATCTGAACAAACAAGACACACACTCACAAATATTTAATGCAATTATGTATACTGTGTAATTTATTTAAAATATATATATATATATTTCTAGAAGTCGTGAAAGAAAAATTCTCGGAATATAAAACATATTTCGATTATTTACACGGCATTAAACTAGATGAGCGACTTCGTAGCGGACCATCGATGGATAGCGAGATTTTTAGCGGTTTACAGGGTCATTTCCAAAAATTAGAAATAGACTAAGAGTTAATGGACAAATATGGTGTATGTATTAATTTAATAACAATACAATCAATGTAGTCATTTATGCTGATATATGTAGGAGTGGGTATATAAAAATAAAACTTGGTGGAAGTAATATGTAATCTATTTTTCTATATAAACAAAATTACATTAATTTCTAACACGTATGTCTTAAAAAAGTCAAACAGTTGCTGTACGAAATCCTAAGTTACAATCGTGTGTGTTTGCATCAACAATACAATGTTCGTCTGCGGTTTTAGAACGTCGCGCAGAATTCGCATTTCGTTTCGACGGTTGATACAATAATCTAGAAAATAATACTACGTTTTCTTCGTTTGTTGCTGCATTTCTATTTGTTAGAGCACTATCGGGTCTTCTTGTAGTTGGCGATTTATTAAAGCAACATTCGAACGCTCTACGAAACTCTTTTCGAAATTTACCTAAAAAAATACGACATATCAGTCGTTCTTTTCTCCTTTTGTTTCAACGTAATGCATCCGCTAATTTTTTTAAATTGATAGGGATGGTATTACTTTAAAACACTACCTACTTCAATTTCTTAACCAGTCTTTATTACCTCGTGATATTTTTAACATTAACTTGTGTGCATACTAAAAATATATTTTCTATATAAAAAAGTTGAAATTCGCATAGTCCTAGATCACAACCATCAGGCCAGTGCTGCTGGGCAAAGCATTTTAAATTTCAGGGACTTGGAATTACAAATTATTTCGGAAAGTAATTAGGTTCAAAGTCCTAAGCACTTGTGAAACGGACTGCGAGCACCTCATAAGGGCTTGTGTTAAACCAAAAATGTTGAAAATACATCAAAAGGCTTCAAGCACTTGGAAAATATTACAGCACTTATTATGTTCCTTACTGTTGTTTTTACGTTTTTATTACTTAATTTCAAATTTAAAGTCAGATAGCTTCAAGCAATTTGAATGAGCTTTCAGCCCTGAAAATAAATTTACAAAGCACCTTTGAAAAGTAATTCTTAAGAGCATGAAGTACGGTGCTTCTAAGAAGCACTAAGGCTTTGCCCAGCTATGGCATCGGGCCCGAACATCGAACTCTCTTCATTATTATTACTCATTTTATTGGTTTTTAGTTGTACAGCGAAACAATTATAGTCGACCATAAAACACTTATATTTCTCAAAGTCCGTTTTAAAAATAAAATATATCATCTTATCATTTCGGGCGTTTTCTGTTTGGATTGCTCGTTAACTATTCTTAAGAAAATTGATATTTCAATTATTTATAATATTTTTCTAAAGACAAACAACAATCACGATTAGTTTTGCTGTTCGTTACAGATAAAAAACTGTTCACGAAATGCATGATGCATGAGCGGTAATCGTAGGTATATAGGTAGGCAGATAGTGGATATTAGAAATATACTCACCACTCATAAAATTATATATGACTGGATTAACAGCACTATTGGCGTAACACAACCAATGGGAAATTAAGGAAAATGCTCTATTTATTTCGCTATTTTTTAAATCAACTGTTAACCTGCAAACATGACAAACGTACAAAAATTCCTAAAAACAAAATTTTATAAATATGTATATGTCGGAAATGAGCCTTAATCATCAGAAATAGCAAACATTAAGTCCTTTATTTACTTCAAGACGATATATTGTTAATTTGACCAAAACAGTGAGGTGTAACAAGTATTTTGTGATTCTTTGTTTTCAATTTTTATGATTTTGCTCTTTGTTGATCTACAAGGTGCGTTCAGAAAGTTTCGAGCCTTGTTGAATTTACTAACATTTTCTCCCGTGTAGACTATAAATTAGCTTGTACTTCATAATTTTAAGTTATTTGTAATAATACTCTCTGAAGATGACTGCATAAGTCGAAACAATTGTTAGAGTTTCTAATAAAAAGTGTATAACATTAACTTAGTAGAAATTGAATTTTCGCTAATCTCTTGGTGAAACATTTTAATAGTTAAAAAGTAAAAAACACTTGGTAATTGTTTCACAAAAATTTATTGGATTTCTCTAACAATTGTTTCGGTTATTACACCATTTTCAAAGAGTTACTTATCTATCAACTAAAGGTACATTTCCAGGTAAATCTATTTATATTTTCAAACTACAATAGGTTAAGTATAAATAGATTTACCTGGAAATGTACCTTTAGTTGATAGATAAGTAACTCTTTGAAAATGGTGAAATAACCGAAACAATTGTTAGAGAAATCCAATAAATTTTTGTAAAACAATTACCAAGTGTTTTTTACTTTTTAACTAACATTAACTTTGTGTTTCTATAGTTTTGATAATACAAATTTATTTTTGAAAAAGTTGCTTTACATTTGTCCAATAGTATATATAGGTAATATCATATAATAATACGAAAAATTAAATGACTATTTCCAAAACAGATATATTTAACTTAAGACTTTCTTGCCATTCATCACTTCACTCATTTCTTGTTTCAATAGATTTTGAATTAATAGTACGTGGGGTTTGATAGTAAACGTATCAGATAAAGTTGTTATTTCGAATTTCAACTGCTATCTTAAATTACTTGTTCAAGTTTCGGACACACAAAAACATAACATACAATTCGTAATACAGGGTCTATTAATTATATCATACTATACAAGACATTCCGAAAACGCTATAATTGTTTGAATAATAAACACAAGCCGAAGCCGAAGCCGAAGCCAAACATAAACCGTATTAGAATAAATAGGGCCGTGGTCTAAGTGAACTATCAAGTCCAGACGTTTCGTCGGCTACCTACGTTCACGTCGTCAACGCAGTACTTCCACTGAGGATGTTAGCTGCAGTAGCCGACGAAACGTCTGGACCTAATAGTTCACTTAGAACACGACCCTACAGTCCGAATCTTTATTCTACTATGGATTCCGGCCGTGAAAGCCTTTATTCTTATATAAACCTTATTGAAAAATATTTTAGAATTTTATGGTGCAGTTTCCCGAACTACCAAACCAAAGCTACATAAGCTATTGTATAATACGTAATAAGGTATTTTTTCGCAATAGAAACAGCTCGAGTTCAATAGAAAAAGGTATCGAAAAGAATCGAATCGAATCTCATGTGCTTAACGAAGTGGTAACTTTCCACATGTTTTCAAATCAAACGGAAAAATTTGGGATAACTGTGACTTTTTGAGAATAGAGGGTTTGACGAACATAACAACTTCACTGAAGTAACATTGTAAAATAATTTATGTTGAAATATTATAACTTTTCAAATCACTAAATAATTAAAAAGAAACTCACCTCAATTACCATTACAACTGTTTTAGGCGGTTGTAGTGGTAAGTGGTAATTAGGGTGAGGCTCTTTTAATTATTTATTCTTTTACCACAGTCTCCAATTTCTACTACTATTAAATCACAACCTTCTTCTCTTTAAGAGACATCTGCTAACTAACCGTTGTCCTTGATCAACATAAGAATGACGAAGTTAAGTAATTTATTAGACGGAGTTTTTTATCAGGCAGCAAGCAAAAAAGTCTGTAAACTTGTTTGCTCGTTTAAAACTTATTAACATTTATGTGAACGTGCACGTATAAAATAAATTTTTATAAGGCTTACATCGACGGCCAAAAGAAGACCATCCATCGTTGGTGTACTGAATTTACGTAGAGTAAGTAAGTAAATAAATAAACCTGGCAAAGTATAAATATAATACGTGCACTTTCTTTTTTATAATCGGTAGAATAGCAAGAAAATTGAAAATAAAATTCGGTAAACATGTATAAAAACAACATATAAGTATGTATGTAACTATGTACCTTAAAATACACAATAAATGAACTGGTAAGAAACAAATGGCGAACATTATTACTACTGCAACCAACATTTTCGCAGCTTTCCTTCTAGAGCATATTTGTCTAGACGAGCCTAAAGCATTAATTCTCATTGCGAATGTCCGTGAATTTCTCGTCCTTACATCTAAAAAGATTCTTTCAGATTTCGCAATCTTACAATCGCACCATTTTTAAATTTTCAACATTAATCCGTTAACATTCAATATGAGTAGTTTTCACATTAAAATAAAAGACAGCTATTACTTCTTATCCAAATCAATGCTTTAAATTAATGTAATTATTAATAATTAAATTTAAGTGCTAATACTATATTTCCCCTATTTTTAAAATATATATTATTATATTTTATTATTTGTATGAACATTTCTAACTTTTGTTTTATATACAGGCATAAATTCTTACCTATACTGCGACTCCCACGTTTGGGGGTCCATAAAACTTTTATTATTTGGAAATAGGTTGCGACCATTAATACTAGAGGTATTACATAAAACAATACGATTTTTATAATTGTCCAAATTGTATCAGTTCTAGTTGACCAACCAGGTTCGCATTGGGTAAAAAATATTGTTTTAAATGGTAAACTTTCGTCAGGAACTGTTCTGTACACTAACAGTTCCGGAACGTCTAAAAATAACAATTATTTTTTCTCCGCCAGAACAAAAGATAAGATAAAACAAAACAAGACAAAACAAATTATCCACTATAATATAGCTAAAACGTTATTTTCATGTACATATGATCTGATCGAATGGATGTTTTGAAAATTAGTATCGACTCTTTTTTATAATATTTTTATTACGAACACAAAGATAATAAAGAAGATAAAAACTAAATTCCAATTGAAACTCTGTCTCATTTATTAAAATATTAGGTACACCGCGTGAAGTGACCAATTCAATCGCTTTTTCTTTTTCTTTTTCTTTTACTTTTTCTTTTTCTTTTTCTTTTTCTTTAATAATAATCCAAACCTATTATATTATCGTTCGAAATGTTTCTTGGAGAAAGAAATTTTTTTTTGCCGGGAAACTAAAAATGCCACGTTTGTAAGTATAACAAATATCGATCGATTTTACTGATTCTTTTAAATATAATGATGAAAGCTGTTTATACACATTTCGAGTAGGATATCATGTCATAAACTTACCAAATAATAAAGCAAAAGACCAAATAATTGCGATTGCAGTTTTAGCTCGACCCATAGTCGACTTGAACTCTATAGGAAAACATATAGCGTACCACCTTTCTAAAGATATGAACGTCAGAGTCAAAACTGAGACGATAACAGAGACATTCTACAAAGACAATTCGGAAAATAAATACATACCCATGTTAAAATTGGTGTATAGCGAAATATATAATATGTATATATATATATACCTATGAAAAAATAACCGAATAAGCAAAATATGCTATTATTTCTTTTTTACGTGCCGTTCATGAAGCACCTGCTTTCATATTGGTTAAGTGAACGAACGAGGAAAAAATTAAACGATAAATCTAAACTCAGGCTCTGTTCTCCAGCTGTAACATTCCGTGAATGTGCCGATACAGCCGGTTGGTAGTTACCCTTTGACTAGCGAAATCCTCACTCAATAAACTATATATGAATATAGGTGTTACATTGTTTTACATACCGTAAACATTGTACAAACCATCACGCCGTAGTTACATCGGAATGTAATAATTAATTAAATTTTTAGTATAAAAAAATAATTTAAAGTATAAAATTTGGAATACAATACAATACGCGCGAAGCTACACACGGAATCGTTATAAACGCTTTTACCGTACAAGATAATTCTTTGAAAAAAGAAAACGGCTAAAAATGAATTTGCTTCTTATTGAGTGAATATTGAAATATAAAGGAAGTTCTGTAAACTTTCATAAAAATTGAAGAAAACAAATTCTCATTCGATATTTTCAGAATAGAAACATATAGCCAGCCATAGTATGGTATTATTCCTAGTGATTCTAACCACCTGTTCAATACTACATTAGCGACTTTTCATTCAATTTTAAATAGATTAATTACAGTTCCATTACCAAAAACTAACTACAATAAAGAATTATCTATTGTTTTAACAGCAACTACAATTTGCTGTAAACTGCATTAGCTTTGGTTTAAATCATTTAAATGTAAACACACCAAGTAAAGTTTAGCATTTAGTTGTACTCCTGAAGATGCCCTAAGAAGGCGAAATATGCATATTAAGTAATCAATAAAAAATAGCGAATCATTCCAAGTTTCATTTAAATATTTATTAGTGTAATTTAAAATAATTCACCAAGAATGAACGGCGTTGTCATTTTTTAATATTTCATAAAGGGTCAAGGGTCAAACCCGTTGTATTCGTCGCTTTAAGACAAGATGCATTATATCCCAAGATTTTTGTCTGACAACAGTTAACATAGAAAACCAACCAAAACTATAAAATTTTGTTGGTTGTTACACGCGAACCAACGTTACAAACGGAATTGTTAAAGACGGCATTCACTGTAGGTAATGTAGTAATATTTATTATTAAAAAAAAAATAAAACGGGTTTGAATAAAAAATTTCTATTGCATATTTTATGAATATTAAAATAAAACAAGTGTTCTTATAATGCAGAATTTTTGATGATCGTTCGCCTTTTGCCCTTTTTGTTTTTTTTTTTTTTTGAATTTCTATTCCTAAAGATCCGATGTACAAACCGGTGTTAGTTATAACTCACCTGTAAATATATTACAATTTTGCACATTTCATTACCAAGAAACCAAGTGCTCGTAACATCCCAAATAACACTGGGCGGTAAACACCAAACGACTACAAGAAAATCTGCTACCGCCAAATTTACTATGAAATAATTAGTTACCGTCCTCATACAATGGTTCCTATAAACCGCTATACAAACGAGGATATTGCCGACAACACCGATCAAAAAGACTATAGTGTGAAGAGATATTATGAGCCATGTCCAACCCTTTGGGAAAATATACTCTTTAATATCTACCATATACTGATCAATATCAGTGCTAGAGATCGTCGCATTTTCCGCATTCGAATTGTTCATATCTTCCTTCCATAAAAACCAAGTAGTTTCTCTTGTTTAAGTTCCTGAAACTAACGCACTGCATTGAAGAGAAAACCTTACAATTGATCATATACGACATAAAAAAATGATCAGAAATTCTAACGTGTTTCCTATAAACAGTTATAGTTGATGGAATCCACACTTACATGGTGGCAATTCATGATACAGAATAAAAAAACACGGTATTGATTATTTCTACAATTTTATTTGTTCTTAACATTGTATCTTCTGATGAAGCCACAAAGTGGCGAAACAATTGTTAAGAACAAATAAAATTCTAGAATCCAATTTTTAAATAAAATTGTGTAATAAAATAATCAATACTTTGCTATCTTATTATGTTTTTATATTCTATAACTTTATAAAAATGCTTTGTTATAATTTAAATTCCAAATCCAAGTTTGCCTTAAATATCGCAACGTCGCGTCGCGTCGCGTCTTGTCGCTCTCATTTTCTAGTAAGAAATCGTTCTGCAGTTCTGCATACCTATACGTCAAAAATCGTTGACATCTAAATATAACATGATAAAACTAGACATCTAATAAAATCGAAAACATAAAGGACAACGAGAAATTTCAAAATAAAATATAATTTCAATATGAACGAGACGTTATAAAACGTTTTCTATTTTTTTTGAAGCAGTACAACACACATAGACAACGAGAAATTTCTATGTAACATTTCTATTATGCAGTTGAATATCTATTAAATAAACCAAATATTAAGTCTAATCGTAAGACAAATCAATGAATATCTATATCTATCTACATCATCAAGTATCCTGGCGCAACACTTTTCCGGAAAAACCAATGTACATCGTCTAAATATAATATCTATAAAATCAGAACAACGACAATTATTCAATAATACCATCGGTCAATCATAAATAAACTCCTGGTCTGCATGTATGTTTAAAATAACACTGGATCAACAAAATTCTCAGACAACGTGTATTGCATTATTTATTTCTTTCTCTTCTCCGAACATTCAGCCAAACATAAACGAAGAATAAGAAAGAAATATCCGTTGAAAACACTTTTGTATGAATATTTATGACATGCTTTATCTTATGAAAGATCCGACGATAAATGGCATCGCGATAATCATTCTTTACCCTTTTCTGACATTAAAATCTGTTCATCTGCAATTTCTATTAAAAAACTTAAACCATAAATAACTACAGTAAATTAAACGTGTGTAATTCTACTGGGTAAATCAATGTCATCATTATTTTTACTAATTTTTTTAAGTGACTTATCAAATAAAACACTATGAGTGGCATTGTCTTATAATGTGTTATAATTTATCTATACGGTACTATACGCACACAAGTGCTCGGCTCGTATATACTCCGGTCTACGATAGATAAGACTGAAAATTTACTTTGATTGTCAGAAGAATAAATAATTGATAATAAAATTTCTCTTTTTGCTAGGTACATCATTTCTAGTAAAAGGTGAATTTCATCGAATCGACAAATTATTACGTTTGTCTCGAGAAAATGCTCCTTTGAAACAAGAAATAATAGAACGCGAGATTGACTTTATTGTTCCATCTCAAGCTCAAGTGCAATCGCACATTAAATGTTCTGCACAAACACATACTGTGAAATTATTGGGAGATTGCGACATAGTCCGTACGAACCAATCCAAAATATAAACTCTCTACAACAATTGCAAATTACATCGTACATTGTATGCTACACAACGTACGTTCCAGACCATCTATCTGTCCGTTGTAGAATTATTAAAATTAGGGCTAAAGGGACGTGGTCTAAATGAACAGTTAGATTCAGACGTTTCTAACCTAATCTAACCATTTATTTGGACTACTATGCATTTCGGCCGTGAAAGCCTATGTTTTTATATTATCTGCCCGTTGTTATATACGTAGGTTTATAGGTTAACGTTTTGGGTAGGCAGCAATTTCTTTTTAATATTTAAGGGGTGTGGTGATTATTATTATTATTAGATACAAAATACTTTTCTTGCGAAATACATTATCCATATGATACAAAATTAAACGAAATAAAGTACAAATCTGAAAAAGCCGAGAAAATTGATTTTTACACAAAAATTTGTTGTTATTATTCTTTTAAAGTTACTCAACATTTTACCAATTCATTTAATCGTTCACACATTTCTGATCTGAAGAACGCATAGTAAGGTTTCGTCGTTAGTAATCACAAACCCTGTCTGAAACTAAATTAATCGATAAAAAAGTAAACTGAACTGTACCGAAACTAATTGAAAAAGTTATTTAATTACACAAAAAGAACGATACTTTACAGAATAAAGTTTGTTAACTTGTAAAACAATCAATATATTTCAGAGTAAATTAAGTCAACTTAAATAAATAACAATTTTTTTTTGGCTTGAATACCCTGCTGGTGATTTATTAACAAGTGTAAACTTGAAAATAAATTTAGATTTATGAATTTTCTATTAGAACATAAATAAATCTGAAAATTTCTTCCCTTTCTAATATTGTACCTATTTCTGTGGTATGGCATGTACTTATGTCAAATATTATTCCATTTAATTTAAGTCTCGTAATATTCAGAAAAGTTAAATGACGCAGTATGCTACGCGTTTCGCGTTCATTTTAAAAGAAATTCACAACACATTCTTTACTTAAACGTTTTTCCAAACTTACGATTCATTACCACGATCTTTTCGCCGCCATATAATTACTTAGGAATTCGAAACGGCTGCGGCTGCAGCTGCTTGATTTTTTTTTTTTTTTTGTTAAAACCTATTACTTTCATCATGTTTCAACCTATTCCGTGATGAGATAAAAATTAGATTAAAATTAATTCAAATTTATTGCTAGAGGTTGAATAGAAATTATACAAAAGACATTAAAATGTAGGTACTCACGACACAAGAGCGACAATTTAAATCTTATACGGTAACAAACAGTTTAATTAACAGGTATCAGAGAGATAGCCAATTATCTCGTAACACATTTATTTAGCTACATATAACATATAAATATATGTATAACCACCAATGTTTTTTCAGATCGTAAAAGCCAAAGAGAAATATAGCCGTCATCGTTATTATCGCGATTATCGGTCTTCTTAGCTGAATGCGAAAACTGTCCGAAACTATAATTAATTTAGAAAACGTTAACATAGGGACGACCATCACAGCTTATCAAATGTTTGTTAATTCATCATTAATCGTAAAATTAATTATCTACGCATCCTTTGAGCAGTGGCGAATTTACAAATTTGTCGCTAGTAGGCTATTCAATTTTTACCGCCCCTACTGACCTTTGAAATTCAATACGCTAGTTTAGTTAACAATCATATTTATTCTGAAATTGTGTTCTATCGTCCTCATTACGTCGGCTTTTTCCCGTTATTAGTATGATTGTAAACTAGAGGATAGTTGTGTCAGTTGGGGAAAGGTATGCCTTAAAAGTACTTACACCATATGAACACAGCTTATACAAAATAATGTCTAGTCGGTAAACGTTGTTTTTGTTAAATATTTTTTATTGCACTTACACTTTAAAAACAATACGAACAATTTCTATTAAATAATCTATTAACAATCCGGTTAATGGTGACAATGAAATCAATTAAGTCTTACATTATCTTTTTGCGAGATTTTAAATTCGCAAAATCATTAATTATATCGTCGTATGAAATCTTGTTCATTAGTTCTGACTTTATGCACAAAAGAGATAAGGCGTTAAGCTTTCCTTGACTTAAAGTCACAATTTGTTACTGGTGTACATAGAGTCATGCGAAGTGCTATATCCAAGTTAGGATAAATGTTCTCCAAATTCTATTTTCGCAGGAACAAAGATAGACTTTTTTAATGATCCAGAATCTGGTTTTATCAAAATTATTTGAGAAGAAAGGTGGCATTGAAAATGTACGCATTCCTGAACTAAATCAGTTTCTAAATCATTAGGATACATTTTTTCCAACGAAATGGCTTTTTTCGTCAGGGTCGATGGTAGAAAATAAATATTTAAATGTTGAAACATATTACACGTTAAATATCATTTTTATAGTTTAAAGTAGTACCCATTTAATTTAAAAAATGGGTAAAAGTTACTAAATTTAAATTGTAATTAATATTGAAACGCTATTGGAATATTTTAAAAATTCATGATCGCATAAGTATCTATATTTTACAGTGCGTTTAGTAATCTTTTATATTCAGTATACTGTGCTTTAATGAAATATTAATATTTTTGTCACTCGTTTCTTTATGTATACATATATCAATGTTTTTTTTTTATTTCTGTAAGATAAAAAAAAATTTGGGCCAAATTTGCCGCCCCAGGGCTCCAGCCTACTCAGCCTACTGGTAAATCGGCCACTGCCTTTGAGACCACAATCAATAATAACATAAGATCGTGCATATATCTATATTTAAAAATCTGACAGTATGCATTCGGAACAATCGTTGCGAGCCTTAAGCGGATGCGGACTATATACAATATCAATCACGAAAATTCAATTTTATTCATTCAAAAACCACATTCATTTAACGAGAACTAGTTTGAAAATACTTAAAATATGTTTTCGTTTATGAGTAACTACGAAACAAAGCGGTTGGGGGGTATTGCGAAAGATTATTTAATAATTAACAAAAACAAAAAATATCTTATCAATGTTTGAAAAGTTTTTTATTAAATGTTTGCATTTTATGTATCTACATCTAAAGTGTTAACGTTATTTTTGAGTACAGTACAAAATATGAGTTATGACTTTAAGGAATTTATAAGAAGTTGATTTTATAATATTTCACTCGAAAGCTGACCGCAATATACCACTAAAAATGTCAGCCGCAATTGGACCAAAAGTATAAAAGATTTCACAAAATCCTGAATATAGATCAATATTTACCAATAACAAAAATAAAATAAACTATATTTTAAATAGGTAATACGAAAGACAAAGATGGTAATAACAATAAATCGGGAATTTTATAAAACAAGTTACGTTGCGACGATTGTAAAAAAGTTTGTAAAGGTTTAACCAAAAGAAATGTAGATACGAGATTTAAAGAAAACAACATCAACAACAACATAAAATTCACAATAGAAGAAGAAAATGACCAACAAATTAATTATTTAGACTTCACCATAATAAAACCCAACAATCATATAGAATACAAAATATACCGGAAACCAACACAAACCGACAACATTATCCACGCCGAATCAAACCACTCAAAACAACATAAAGAAGCAGCATTCAGAAGCATGCTACACCGACTAGAAACAACACCTTTACCCAAGCAAGAATACAACACGGAGCTGAATATTACCCACCAAATAGCCACAAACAACGGGTATAACAGAAAAACAGTACAAAAAATCCACCAAAAACTCAAAAAAACAGAAGAAAAAGAAAAAGCAACTTCGGATCCCACACATACAAAATAACAAAATACTTGAAAAAATACGCCAAAATAGCATACAAAACAAACAATACAATAAAGAAGAAAATAAAAAACAAGATAAAAGAAGAAGATAAATATAACAAATCAGGGGTCTACAAACTCAAGTGTAATACCTGTGACAAAAACTACATATGACAAACTGGCAGAAAAATATCCCAGCGATACAAAGAACACTTAAAATCATACAAAGAATGGAAAAACGACTCTAATTAAGCAACACATTTACACCAAAACCAACACAACCCAGGACCTATAGAAGAAACACTACAAATATTACACTATGCACCAAAAGCAAAAAACTCAACATACTAGAAAACATGGAAATTTTCAAACAAAAAATAAACAACAATATTATCAACATACAAATAAATAATACGTCAGATACAATTTTCACCCCACTCAAACTCACCACACGAAACAGTATAAATACGCCACAACAAACAACCACAAATCACACAGCTTGATAATGCCGAGAGGCGAAACGATCGTCGCTGATAACATCAACAAAATTCACAAAATGGAAAAACAAACCAACAACGAAATTTAAAGAAAACTTTCTACATTTAAAAAGCAGTTGTAGCATCGCATTTTTTAAATATCAACTATAACTTTGACACCAATAATTTAGAATCAATCAGACCCTACTACAATAGCAGATTCTATGAATTTCGATGTACACCATTTAAATCTCTCCTCTTACCACATATTTACAAGACAATAATGTAATATTATATTAATAAATGAAAATAAATTGCTTTTAAATGTTTCAATGGCTTTTAATTATCACTCTATAATTGTTAATTGTTTCTTGATGTTATCCCTATTACTAATAGTACTACTACTCTTGAAAAAGGAATAACACTCCTAAACAATTTCAGACTTATAATTAAAAACCATTGAAACATTTAAAAGTAGTTTCATTTCATTTATTATTTAAAAAATGTTTCACAAATTCACCACATTTCCTATTTCTTTCATGGCAATAATTAATGTGGTGACAGAAATAATGGACAGAACATTATGTGTTTGTGTAGACTAAATCACTAAGTCATAAATTTAGGGATTAGGGTAGATAAATTTAAGTTTCAAATTTTAAGTAGAGCGTGTGAGAATTACTGATTAGCAGATGTCGTAGAATGTAAGTAAAAGAGCTATGTTGAAGTATGAGCGAGGAAGAGAGTGTATGAGAGAGTAAGATGGATGCATGAGAAAAGGCGTAGGTTAGGGATGTAGGAGCGCGGGGTGGTGAAGGTGGCAAACCCCCCTGTAGCTAGTTTTAAGTTTAGATTTTCTGTAGATTTAATGAAGAAAAGACGTTATTTTATTTGTTCACTTTTTCTTTTTTTTTAATAAATGCAATTAAAGTTTTATTCCTGTGGTCTCCTGATTGCTGTAAACCCAGTTAAGTAGGGATTAAATAAAAATATTAACTACATTAATAATATAAATTGTTCTGGTATTCACGTTTATATACTTAAAATGACCACTTGGTTGTTGAAATGTACATTTGTAATTTAGATAAATAGATTTTTTTCTTTATATATTAATTGGTCAAATAATAATAAAATCAACAAACACCTATGGACAGTATTCCTATCATTAATAACAAAATAATTCTTTTTTGATTAAACAAATCGAAACCAAACAAAAATTGATTTTTATAAAAATTAAAAAATAATTTCTTTACAAACAACCAAATAAATACAAGAAAACGTAGACACTTATACATTTACGAGAATCCACAAATTTTAATATCATACGTTGAAGAGCGCTCCTCTTTAATTTTTATTATCCGTTTATAACAACAATTCGTGAACAAATCCTTTCAAGAATATTCTTCCCTTTCAAAATTTAAAGCATGATACAGTAATAGATTAGATTCCAATTTATTAACTCGTATTTCTTTCAATATCATTTTTCTAAAACTATCTAATGGAATTTTACGATTAGTAGCACTATTCGAACGAATACGCAATAAACTTTCAAATAATTGGGACCTGCTAGCACAAATAAATGTATGAAAAATCGTATTTACTTATAAACATATATAAATGGATATGTTTATTTATACTTATTTATATTTATATATATGAACCAGTTTAAAATACCGTGTATTAGCAAATATAATAATAAATGTGTAGCCCGTCGACGACCCTTAAGGCAATTTACCACTTTTTTTATTGTAACCTTTGTAAATAAATAGAAAATATTGATGACTACAACACAATATAAATAATGCACAGTTTTGTAACGGCGAACTTTAGGAGACATATTTTAGTTTCGATCTTTTTTTTATACATACTTAAAAAAATATTATCAACAAAATACTTGCCATTTAAAAGCTTATATTTGAGTGGTTTATACAAGAATTTCCAAAGAAACATAAAGTAGGTCACATTATCTCTGTTATAACGGTCTTTTTTCTTTACAAAAGGGTGTTAATTAATTTTATAACAACAAAGAAATTCTATCGATATAGCCGGAGGGTTTTAACGAATCTTCTTAATTTACAATATTGACATTCTGAATATTAATAACTGCGCTGTTGAAAAAAAAAGGCTTTCTTTTCTTGAGCATTTTTGTTAACAACTGTAATAATTACATTGCCTTCGTCCGATTAATTAAAAATGCCGATACAAAATATTATTATACCTATCGCAAAGGAATTATTAATAATTATTAAATTTTTACTTGTATAGAAAAATTAAAACTGCAACCTTACGGTTACAATTTGTATTTATATAATATTACTTGCTTAACTAACACCATTACATTCGTTTGGAATTTAAAATTAAGATAACTAAACTTTTTTGTTTTTCCAAGTGATAACAATTAAATGAGAAACAACAAAACATATAGAACATTAAGTTTCTCGTTTGCTAGTATTATTATTTTTAATAATAAAAATAAGAATGAAATTTTCGATTACTTACCAAGGATGAGATATCTATTTATTCAATTACTTGAATAATTATGTTCGAATAATACTTTTTTCAATTCTGATTGTTAACTTTCCATACTATCTTATACTTTATTTGAAAATCAAATCTATATTCGCTTAAATTAGAATCACGAAATGTTTGCATATTCTTCATCATTTAATTACATACATATGTACATATTATCAACTTCTTTAGACGATATGTTTAAGTAAGTACAAGTATCAGGTATTCTCAACAATAATAACTATAATGTTCTATCGCAACGCAAACTTCTACTTTAACGAAGAATTCCTGATGGCTAACTGCGATTTCTACGTTCAAAATTTCTTTGAAGACGAATAGTGCGCAACCGCATGCATTTCTTCTGCAAAATTGTGCAGAATGCCAAACAAATATTTTTCCACGTGCCCATTATACTTTCTAAATTATTAGTTGTTACCAAATACAATACCAAGCTTAAACATATAATGTATACATATTATTAGACATGTAACTAGGTATGTATGTATATGTACATCAGGAAAAGTCATATATTAATAGAAAATTAAGTCATTCTCTTGACCGTAACAGACAATTCGGCAATAAGAAACTTTTTAAGGAGCTATAAAAAAAAGAACGAAATAAAGTATATATTTCTCGACGTCTAAATCAGCCATTTGTTCTTTCAGAAAGTTGTAGAGATACGTCTGTTCACGAAAGCTGCTCAACTGTATGTATATGTACGTAAAATTTTAGTAAATACTGCCAACAAAAAAATCGAACTGTACTACTTACTATCCCTCTATTATCTACAAAATACGAATAAAAGACTTACCTTGCCATGCTGACGGTAACTACTTTCAACTGAGACCTATTTGTCAACCTGAAACAACAGAAAAATAAATAAAGTTAATAACAGTGATCAAAGTAATTTTTCTTCGACATCTGCCCTCACCAAAATGTTATGATAAAATTTAAAAGTCGATACATATTTCATTTAAAAAAATCCATTTATATTTCAAGAAAAAAATACATAACTATAGGTATATTCTGAAAAAAGTTACGAGTTACCCAAATTTCGATAAAGAAGCGAAAATACAACCTAACTTTGAAATTAAAAATAAAAAATTAATTTTTATACTTTAAGTAAAATTGTTGGCCAAAGTTTGACATTAAAACAATCATCCAAATATATATACCTAACTATATCTGCTACAAACAGTATTAATGTGTTTAATAAAAAAACTAATAAAATCTACTATTAATTTTTTGATTTTACCTAAGGAATATCTTATTATTAATTCTACTATATGCATCATATACAAATAAAATATTGGCGAACATAATGAAATATGGTTATGTACTATATTTTTATGAATAAACGGTTCATATTCGCATTTTAACACTGTTATTAATTTCAAATATAATTAATCACAAAAAAACGCTTTTAAATGTTTTTTTTTGTTGTTTTGTGATTAATCATATTTAAAAGATGTTTTAAAATTTTCCAACCGCAAGTTCTATTGATAGTATTATTACTTTCATTCGTGTATAAAGGCCATATTGCCAGTTGATTATCATAATAGATAAATAAATAAAGGCATTTTATACAAACAGGCAATGTTCACGCCATTTTTGTTAGCTATGTATGCATATATACTTATGAGTTCAATAATATTGATCACCTTGTATAAAACTTTGTAATGTGTGATTTATAAATTACTCACTTGAAATATGAATTAACCTACGGAATTTTTTATTAAACCCGGCTTCATAAGAACGTTAAAACAATTTTAAACACATCACCACGAACCACTTAATTACCACATTATGACTGAAATAATCGAGATCACCAATAAACAACTGCTAAACAACTCCGTTCGCGTAAAATTACCAACTTGAGACATACCGCAAATTTGTCAAATATGCCTGTACCATAGACTTCAATGCGTTTATTATGTTTTGTGGTGTTAGAGTGGTTGCATCGGGCGGGAACTAACATTGACAAAATAGAACAAAATGCGATCTTAACGCCTAGCACAGTTGCAGTACGGTTTGCATACTTTAATAAATAATTACTTTCAAAGGAAATTGCTATATAAATATTATATAATTAATTATTTTCGTTAAGAGTAAACGAATTAAACAAATAATAATATGATTCTCAAGAGAAAACATTTCTTTTGTCGTTTTAAATTAGTTGAAAGTTCGTATTTATAGAAAAATATCATACAAAAAAATCTAAATGTATGTCTACCCATATTTATGTTAGCAGTAATTGATTACAAAAAGGAATTATTAGTTGTTATGACTTGATAAATATTTGAAAAATCGAAATTAAAAATTATAATTAAACCTTAATTGGCTAACACGGTACCTTATATTCAAAGACTACTCAGCTTGACATATACGATAAGATAAATTTAACCTCTACACTCAATTAACTTGTTATCGTCGCTTACAGTGGACAGCAAAAACGGTATTTCTGCTAATTAAACGTAAATAAGTCCAAATTTTAGACAAATTCATCGTTTATTATGCGAAGGTAACCACATATTAATAAAATGGGGGCAGGAGCAAGTGCAGATATAACTAGAAATGAGTACGTGTCACGGTTTATCGGAAAAGAAAATATTTCATCAAATGATCCCTTCTGGAACCGTTTTTTGGCATTCAATAGTCCATCGTTAATGATCAAGTAAATATTTTACATTCTAATAAGTTTAACTATCAATTCACTAATTGCTGTAATTTTCAGAGATGAAAATTTTATACTGGAAACTAACAGTAAAACTCAGTTTGAACAGTTGATTGAAAATAATTCATACTCAAATAATATTGGAACCCTTATTAAAATATTCTTATTAAAAGTATCAGAATTAGTAGAAGCAATTAATACAAGTGAGTAAGTATTTTAAGCAATAGCACCTTTATCTTGTTTGTTAATTTTGCAAATTATTTCCATTTCAGTAATTTATTTATTTGGCAAACTCACAATGCATTATATATTATAAGACATATATTGAAATATATGATTGAGAATTTAACAGAAGAACAAATGCTTCAAAATTTAGAAAACAAGTTTGAATCTGCAGAACAAACAGGAACTTTCATCGGATCATTAATTGAACTTCTTGTTGACATACCAGTTGTTGAAATTACTTATGTTTTACATTTGGAGGTGGTAATATGTTTAACTATATTATTGGCTGTGCAACTCAACTCAAGTAATACAGACAATTCGATTATTTATCATATAATAATGAAAGGCAGGCATGCAATTCATGCCCCATTATTGGTTAGAAGTCTTTTACAGAATTATATTGATCAAAAAAAGTTACCACCCAGTATAAGAAATTATGGACATCACAGCATGGTCTTTGGTAGTTTTTATTATTATTTTCCTTTGTTAGACCTTTCTATGTATGCTTTGCTTTTAGGAATTGCCTCAGGATTGTGGTCTATTATTACTTTTAATACAGAAAAAAGAGATGACCCTGCCGATAATATGACTGAAGAACCCCTTGCTTCACAAAGTTTGTTGCTGTTATTGTTATTAATAAATATTTCTATAAATGACGATAATCCTTATCGCCAGTGCCTGTTTACATGCAGTGATAGTTCAGGTAATAGTTACTTTAAACTCTTCATAACACATAAAGTGAATAAATTATTTATTGTATATCACCATATATCCAGGCACTTTCACATCCGGACAAAAAAACCAGGTGACTTCTTTTAAAATTGATTATAATAAACTATTTGAGGCATTGTGCAGACATGGAAATATGGACAGTGTGACGTTATTAGAGTATATTTTACTACATCGTAATTTATCGTTTAAAACTTATGTTGTACAACAAGGCAATATAGATAAATTGGTATGTTCATAAATACTCATTTATAGATATTTTAATAGCATTTTTTTCGTAGATTATCCCAACTTTGAAGACTTTATACAGCATTCCAAATTGCAATTCGCATCATATATACATGTCACTTATTATTTTACTGATTCTGAGTGAAGATGATGTATTCAACAAAAAAGTACACAGAATTGTAGGTACTTCAAATTTTTGTTTAATTAAAATGTATTAAATTCAAAGAAGTGATTAATTGAATAATTAAGGGATAGTACAATAAATTAAAAAAGAGCCAACATTCTAATGTTTGTACTTTTTTTTTAAGAAAATAAAATCGAATGTATGGTTTACCGAACGAAATATTCCGGACATTTCCTTGGGCGGTTTGCTGGTGCTGGTTATCGTTCGTACAGTTCAATATAATATGTTAAGAATGAGAGACAAGTACCTTCACACGAACTGCTTGGCAGCGCTGGCTAACATGTCCGCTCACTTTTGCGATCTTCATTCGTACGTCTGTCAGAGATTTCTGTCGTTGTTTGAAACGCTTGCGAAGAGATACAGCAGACTGCAAGAAAAATTAAAACTAGAAAAGGAAAGGTCTGATGCAAGCGTTAATGTTATATCGATAAACGAGGAATCGAATACAGAACAAGATATAGTAGTTCTTGAAGAAGTACTTCGAATGGTCCTAGAAATACTAAATTCGTGTCTGAGCAGTCAACTAACGAAAAACGAGAATCTGGTGTACACATTATTGTATAAAAAAGATATTTTTGAGAATTACAGAAAGAATCCTATTTTTGCGGATATCATGAAGAATTTAGACATAATCATTAAATATTTTTCTGATTTATTGGAAAAGAAACAGCCGCATTTAGAGAACGACTACAATGAAGTTTTTTCTTTGATACGTGCCGAGTCCAAGTTCTGGCCAAAAGAAAAACTCACTGTAAGATTTAACGTGATATTATTAAATTCGTTAAAATTTCCCGTTCGATTTTTTTGTTTAGAGATTTCCAGAGCTCAAATTTAAATATGTCGAAGAAGACCACCCCGAAGAATTTTTCGTACCTTACGTTTGGTCTTTGGTGGTACAGCATTCATTGCTACATTGGAACACAAACGACGTCACCCTTTTTTCGCCCATTTGTTAATAACTTATTTTATTAATTAGTACATTTTGATTTTTGTAATATTATCTAACTCATTAAATATGTAAATAAAATAGTTATATATGAAAATATACTGTACAATAAATTAATAATTTTTTTGCTAACAGTGATCACATCACATGACAAAAAATCCTCTTATATTATATTATATACACGTACATACATTAAAATACATTATTCTTCTATTCCTACGAAATAATATCCATTTTTCTATCCATATATTTCAACCAATTTAATTTACGTCCGAAAGCTTTCTCGTATCTTAAAGCCGATATAGTTTGATAAAAGCTAGTTTGATAAGAAAGTATAATAAATTCACAATTTGACATGTTATAAAGCCATTCTAAAAGCTGAAAGAATAAACGATAATAAATTTTACGTTCGATATTTTAATAAAGTTCTTTAATGTCTTACCTGTGGGACATATTCCTGCCATAAATCTGTCTTAATTGCAGTATACACACTAGACGGAAACAACGATAAGGCCATGTTACTGTCCTTTATAATTTCTACAGGATTAAGTACTAAGAGATCCTGATCTGTTAGAAAAATAAAAGAAATTACAACAGTACTACAGAGAAAATTTAATCGTTTTTCAGTGGCATCGTTGTCCACTAGAAGTGCTTGAGTTTGACCTAGCATTTCTAGAATCCACGTTCTAACTGAATGGTCATTCTTGTATTTTTTAATAACTTTAACAACTTCTTGTAAAATTACTATTTGTTCTCTGTAGGTATATAAGAAATCATTAATTCTATTATAAGTAATAAAAAAACATTTAAATATACCCTTGAGTGTAGTCTTCAACATTAAAAATTTCCCTTAACCAACTAAAGTGATTTTCTTTGGAGTATAAGGCATTTGCAATCCGAACTTTTAAGAACAACATAAATTTCCATTTCGACGTTCTGTCCAAGTTAAATTTAGAAACATAATTTTTTGACAATTCTGCAGCCACTTTTAAAATAATTTCGAAACTCTAAAATATAAATAATTACGAGTACTACATAACGATTCTTGTATATACTCACTGGACTCTTTTGGTCAGCAGTTTTTATAACGTCAACTAAAACTTCGCTAATAGCAGTTCTATTTGCTTCATGAATGTCATTTCTGCTCAATGTGTTTTTCAAATACATGTTTATACAATTAAAATAATGTTCGTCTTCACTGTATAACTTTAGAGAATAATTCAGACCATTTCTTATAAAAGGCTTCAATATCGCAGGCTGTATGCTGTCGCACAAAAACCTCAAATTTTTAAAAACATCCAAACACTATAATATAAAATAAAAATACATCGAAATTTACATTTAGTTTGTAGAACAAAACGACTTTTGCTATTATACCTCATGTTCGTTTGTTGTCAAAGCAACTGTGACATTTTCCATAAAACGTCGGGCAGATCCTGATAATCGAACTTGATGAGAAGCAATGCAAATACAAAAATATTTGGCTTGTTCACAATGAACTAATTCTTGCAAAAAGCACCAGTCTAGAGGAGGTAACGGCTTTTTATATTCACGACTTAAAATTCTCAAACACTGCAAATAACTTGCATTAAACTCCATTTTTTGCGCCTGTAATATTTATGATTTAGGTCAAATAGAACAAAACTATCACAAACACTTGTACGTTTAATTTTACGTAGTTCGTTATGGCTCTCAAAGGACTATAAACTGATAAATAATTATATGTGTCGGGTTCTCGTCCACCTTCGGAATCCTGATAGATTTTACTTCGAAATTCGCTTATTTCTGTATCAATTAATTTAAATAGCAAATTGCCAATCGCATCTAAAGCATCTTCAGGAGAACTTTTTAAAATATTTATCCAACATTCGCCTGTAAAAAAATACTTTGTGTTTATTTATTTATTTTTTTATTCAATCAATTAAAAGTAATTGTAGTATTCATAAGATAACAACGAAAACCGGAAATAAATTAGTGTTTTAAACTTACAGTTAACTAAGTCAAACATTGGTAGATCATCATTGGTATAACTTTTATATATCTCTGGCATAGTCCTGCTAATGTCTTCGATTTTAAAAAAACTAAGGCCTTCGTAAGCCGAACATCTAACGTTTTTATCCCCTGATTGTGTGGCGAACTCCCACAACAATGTCGTGACTTCTTCTGATAATTTAACATATCTTTCGGATTCCTCAAAATACTCGGGAACGGTGCTTATCAAGTTGCAAAAACTAAGAAAAAAAAAATCAAAATGTGCAAAAATAAAAAATGGATTCATAACGGTTGATAAATACACCGTAAAAAACACTGCACACACCTTATCAATACTCGATCTCTGGTATCTGATCTGAATCTAGGAGAAAGTTCCTTTAATGTGCTAAATATATCAACAATTCCAGCCTTACACAAAGCTGAAATTCCTTCTAAAGCTAATGAAGATGGTAAAGATCCATTCTTGTGCCCACTTTTATTTAAAATCTCAGATAAAAAACCCACCAATTCACCCCCATACAATTCCGGCCTACAAGTTTTAAATTTAAAAAACAGTTACATAAAATAACCTTATTTGTTACTTTTTTATACAAATTTCTCTCAAGATTTTCGACCTTACCACATTAACACCAAAATTCTCATCTAAGGATAGCACGTACATTTTTTCAGTCAACAAATTTTGTAAATTAATGTAATATTTGGAATCTAGATCCCACATATCAAAATACAACTTCATTATAAATGCCCGAACTGGAACTGGGCTATTTCTGAGCGATTCCAATGTATAAACGATGAAAGGAACGTTCTCTTTACAGACTATTAAATGTGGAAGTGATCTTAATAAAATAAAGTGTAACTCGGGATTTTTTGTACATGAAAGTTTGTACAATATAGTTGTTAGAAGTATTGCTGAATAACAACTATGTTTCTTCACCAAAAGTATCAGTAGTTGAAGCAATTCATTCATTGCATTTTCATTTAACCATTTGAATAAAATCATTCCGCATAAAAATTTAAATATACTCTTTGAAAGTACTTCGTTCAAATTAATTGAGCACCTTGCTAACCAAACAATGAAATTTTCAGTATTGAGATAATTAGAAAGTGTATAAAATTCAAATGTTACGTGCAAGTTGTACTTATTATTTTTTAACTTTTTAACAAGGCTATTACAGGTTAAATTTTCTTTTTTGGGTCCATTATTTATCTTGTCTGTTATTATTTCAATTCTAATTATCATTGTTTTAATATTTTCATTTTCTAATAAGTCACTTTTAAAAATGATCCAATTAAATAATGATATCTGTAAACATCTCAAAGACAACTCATTAATATCGGCACTTTTTAGAAGCATTTCACCTGAAATTACAAATTAAATATGAATAAATTCCTCTATAATTACAATAAAGCCTTTAAACTTACATAAAACTAGTAAATCTGCTAAATAATTCACTGGGCAGTCCGTTAAACTGCTAGAAATCATTAGAAGTATTATATTAGAACTACTGGGGTACTTTAAAAAGTGTAAAGTTTTCTGTAAACTTCTGATAATACTTTTAGGATTTAATCCAAGTTTGATAACATCATGCAGTAAAGACGATAGAAAAACTGTCAATGCTTCAATAATGTACATGTTCTTATTAATTACCTGTACTTCAAGACATTGCAGCAAGAAATCAATAGTAATTAACACTTTATTTGAGTCATTAAACTAAAAAGTGGTAGCTTAAAGCAAACATCAAAATATATAATTATTATAATATACCTGCATCCAACTCATCAAATTAAATATCAAGTTAATGTGTTCACTGTCAGTTTGCTTCAGTAAAATGTTCCAAAACTTATAAAGTATTGGTGCATCTAAATGACTTTCTGGATTACAAAACAAGTAATAATAAACAGGCCAATACAGTTTTGTAATAAAACAACTCCTAAAAACAAAGTTATTTTTACCACAAGTTGAGATTTCAAACAATTCAATTACCTCTCATTACTAACACAAGTACTCTCAATACAATCAAAAATTTCCACACTGCTGTTAAAATTCTGATGCAAAACATTTACCAGAGGATGTTGTGGCGACCATAAATTGTAATAGATCCCTTTATTCTGTACCATGTTAATTACCAATATTTTATTTATTATATAGCATAAACCACTGTATGATCTACAAATGACAAATTTAGAATTTAGTGTTAAGTTTTCGTAGTTTCACAGGCGAATTACTCAGTTACAGCAGAAATTGAAGTCAGGTCAAACAATATTTTGTTTTTGTCTACAATACCATCGTAAACAAGTTTTAAAAGTGCCCTAGAAGCCGTAAGAGCAATTAATGAATTCTTGTTAATACATTTCCTTTCTAAGAATTGCAATTCAGCCTGTTGATTTTTATTGGTAACATCTTGACTTTGTTTTTTTTCAATTACTGACACGAGTTTCGAGAATAAACTGCACATATACGCTGGATTGTCCGAGGACAACCTTTCTTCAATCTCGTTCATTATTTACAATAAAATAAATAGGCTAAATTAAATAAAATTAAACTTTTAAAAAAATAGCATATCACGTACATAAATATTTTATTAAATTTATATTTTTTTACTTTATTCATAAACACAGCATTCTGACACCAATCGTTACTACTATAAAAGATTCTGAGAGGTTAAGTTACCACCACAGATTAGAGAGGTTTACCATTAGTAGAAATGTGCATTTCATGTATATGTAATATATTTTTTTGTAAGTTTATATCCACAGTTTATATCTGTGGTTTATATCGCACAGATCAGAGAGGATTATACTAGGTTTTATACCGTTTTCCGTTTATACTTATATGTTATGTTTTATGTAGTCTAGGTATGTTACCCTCTATTCATGTGTGTTGGGTGTGCAGTCAATAATTTTAAATTTTCTAATTTTTACGAAAATCATTTAAAAGGCACTTAAATTTATTTATATAACTATTTCTATAAAATTAATTCTACAAGTAAGTTCCTAATATATATTAATATTTTTATAAAGGAATGTTTCTCATTTTTATTATTCGTCTTTCACAGGTTAGGTTGAATTACTGAAGAAAAAATACGCAAATAGAAGCAAGAAACAGATAGGTAACCATTACAACTAACTGAAATAAACATTGAAAATGGATGATGAAGCTGAGACTTATAAACTGTGGAGAATCCGTAAAACAGTAATGCAACTTTGTCATGACCGAGGCTATCTTGTAACACAAGACGAGTTAGACCAGACTTTAGAACAGTTTAAAGGGCAATTTGGTGATAAGCCTAGTGAGAAACGACCTTCCAGAAGCGACTTAATAGTTTTGGTAGCCCACAATGATGATCCAACTGACCAAATGTTTGTGTTTTTCCCAGATGAACCCAAAATTGGCATAAAGACAATTAAGACATATTGTCAAAGAATGCAAGACGAAAACATACATCGAGCAATAATCGTTGTCCAGCAAGGAATGACCCCTTCAGCAAAACAATCTTTAGTTGACATGGCTCCAAAATATATTCTAGAGCAATTTTTAGAATCTGAACTACTTATTAACATTACTGAACATGAACTAGTCCCTGAACATGTTGTTATGACACCAGAAGAAAAGCAAGAACTACTTGCTAGATACAAATTAAAAGAGAACATGTTGATGAGAATACAAGCAGGGGATCCTGTTGCTAGATATTTCGGATTAAAGAGAGGACAAGTTGTGAAAATTATAAGATCATCTGAGACTGCAGGAAGATACATTTCTTATAGATTGGTTTGTTAATAAGTAAAATTATTTATATTTCAAAAATATAAACTTTTTTATACAGAACCAAATAAAATATATGAAATAGTTTTATTTTCAAATGAGATCTTTTGTAAATAATGTATTATCTTCGAGCATATATAATGGGAGATAGTTTGCTAAGAAAAACTTCCAACGGTGGAAAATAGTAAACCATCTACGGTAGTATATAGTTTGAATAATTATAACTCTTCGCGGTGGCGACACTATCGTTTCAACCTAATTCTAATTATTGTCATAAAAAGTAATGATTAGTTAACCTATAAATTGACCTGTTACTTTTTGCTTGAATGAGTTATTGCGGTAGCAATTTAAAGAAACAGATTATTACAAAATAATTTTTAATTATTATGTACTCTTTATTTTTGATTTGAAGTTTTTGAATAGTTTAATAAGTCTATCCTTTCTATATTGACCTAGTTAAAGTGAAATGTAATCAATTAAAAAATGGTACTATCACGAACTGAAACGAATTTACGAAGGCTTCTTGCGAAATGTGAACTAATGGTAAAGACAAACCAAAAAGACGACGAAAGATTTCCAAAATATTTGGACTCTTTAGAAAATATGTTGAAACAGCTTTTTCAATTGCCAGAGTAAGAGGGCACTTCTGTTTATTTAATATTTGGTCAATTATTTAATGGTTTATTAAAATTTTATAATTTAATAATTGTCAATTCAACATAGGAAACCTTCAAGAGAAGTAACTGCTGAATATAGTAGGAGAATTACAAGTTTGAGAATTTTACTTGGACTCGATGTATCAAACGAACTTAAACAATACCAGTTGGAAAACTTGCCATTTACAAACATTGGTGTAAAACAAAATAATGGTTTATCAGATAGAGAAGAATTATTAGGTAATTGTAAGTAAATTATCAAAGTATTTAAACTAACTGCTTGTATTTAAGGCCTTAGACAGAGACAAGTGTACCAAGCAACAACTGACTTAAATGAAATTATAGATTATAATCAACAATTACAAGAAAAAATTGCAGAAGAAATGTTAAGTATGACCAGGAACTTAAAAGAACAGTCAGAACTAGCTAATAAAATCATTAAGAAAGATACTGAAGTAATTTCTTAATAACAAATTAAAACCATAAGTAGTTTTATACATGTATTTTTAGATAATTAGCAGATCTTCACAGTTATCAGATGAAAATTTTGTAAAGTTAAAAACTGAGTCTAATACATTAACTGAGCATTCTAAAAAAGCATGGAAGTGTTGGATGTGGATTTTGCTACTCATTGTACTTGTGGTGTTTATATGTATGAATCATTCATCATTTGATTAAAAAGTAAATTTAATTTGATATTTTTGCAGATATGGTTCTTTTTATGAAAATAATGAAGAAAAAACGTTAATTCGTAAATTAGGAAAAGTATATGTGTTGCATTCTATTTTTGTAATATTTAAAGCAAAAATAAGATCAATATGCAGAAGAAAAGGCGGTGGGATAATAACAAAAAGAAAAATGGGGTCTCAAGAAGATGTTTTATATTAGTTGCTACTATTATCCAAAATTAATTTTTCAAAATAAAAATCATTCAAGAAATATTCACAATTGTTTCATTTCTTTTCCCAAATGAAATAGTAAATTATCAATATCTCTGTAGCAAACAACTCACTGACTGCATTTTTGCTTATTTAAAAGACCGAAATCAATATTTAACAAAACACCACTTACATGAATTTATTCATCTCGTTATTACTAACGAAATATTAGTTTGAGGTGAGGGGCAGGTCTTTAATTTTACTGAACCACCTATTAAAGTCTAACCGATGAAGTAACTGGAGTAAGTGGAGTCCAGAGATGCGCTCATGTAAATTGTAAAGAACTCTCAGGAGTACTTGCATAAGAGTTTCACATTCTTCTTTCATCTCTTCAAGTTGTTTTAGTTCTGGTTCATGCAGATTATTTTCCCATGTTGATACCAAAAAGCAGAATTTGTCACACAACTGAAGTATTTGAAGGATGACTTTGTAGACCTTTTAATTAATTAAAAAATCAGAAATCAATTGTAGAGTAGGCATTGTATATAACATGTAATTTCTGGATAAATAAGTAAATAATTCTTACCAAATTTTCGCCTTCTCCATATATTAGAGCGGGACTTTGATATAGCGAATGTTGCTGCTTATTTCCTTGATCTGAGTCTTCTTCAGTAGCCAGTAGAAACGTTTTACTTAACAAATTTGATAGGAACATTGAATGATGACGAGCGATTTGGCCGAATTCGTGTGCGTTCTTGAAAGACCCCTTTAAAATTGAAAACTGGCTTTCAATCACATCAACTTGTAAATAATATTGTATATTATTAACTATAAACATCAGCGTGTTTCGCAGATTCCACACCATTGGATTTCTACGACAAAACTGCATTGAAATAAATGAAACTAATGAGAAAATAACATAAAAAAAATTAGTACATTTTGCGTTTGCCGTGAATGTGCAACAACCACAATTTGTGCAGATCGATGTGTGTTTTTTTGATTCTTAAAAGATAACAGAACAATTTGTTATACAATTTTAACGTTTTTGGATGAAATATTATATGCAAAGGCCATTTTACTTCAAAATTAACTTCTAATGACAACAGAGGATCGTTATCTACAAAAAACAAACCATAGTATGTGTTCTAGTACTACTAAGAATAAATATATTTTACAGTTTTTATCCTGAATCTTTGCCAAAGCAAGCTCAAACTTTTTATGGGTTTTGTCATTATCGCCGTACAATTTTCGCGCCGTTTCTTTGAATATATAATTAATATTTGCAACTGTGGAAGTGGATGGATTGTCTTTTAAACGGTTTTCAGCAGAAATGATGAACTGCTGAAACAGTTCACCTCTTCCTAAACAGTAATAATCACGAACTAATTGCAGATGTTCCAGCAAGTTGGCTTCTTTTACCATTATGTTCCATAAGTACTGAAATGACAAATATATTTTATCTATTTAAGATTAACCAAAATTATTAATTAAAATCAATTGTTTAACTAATATTGAGCATATAAAGACAACAAGAAGTTACTTTGGCCAATGTTAACCGGCATTCCTCAATTGTTGCTTCAAATTCCGTGATATTAATTGCGCTTTTTTCCAGTTTTTGTAATTTTTGGTAATACAAAACATCTTTTCCTTCCCATACGTCCCTTTTGTATCTGAAATTTAGTTTATCTTTGTTTTTCTCTTTTGGTCCATTGCTAATTATCCAAACAATCTGTCCTATGAATAATATTACTTCTGCAAGATGTTTAGAATTGTCAAAAGGAAATAACTCTTCTCTTACAAAAAACCGGCGGATTGGAAAAGGTCTCTTCAGTTTACTATTTTTCTGCAATTTTACAAGAACCATTCTTTTTAAATATAACAATTAAATTAGTTTAAACTTACTAGATAATCAAAAGCAGTGTCACTAAATGTAGTTACTTCCTGATGTGAAAGGTCTCCATTAACAAAATTCTCATCCACATCTTTTCCATCACAAATAAAAAACTCATCGTTTATATCTAATAGATCTCCATAAATAATCCAGTTACAGAGTTGACGAAAAAATATTACATTCACAAACTGAATTATCCTACAAAGAAATACAGTAGTTATACATTACCAATAATATAAATTGTATTTCATCTTCGCCTCTTACTTAGTAGTAGCTTTATTAACTGATTCAGTACCACTTTCCACATATCTTTGTAATTTCCCAATGATCTGACAACCTTTGATATTATCACACTGAATCATATAAATCATTGACTTCAAAGCATCAAATAATATTACATACTTTTCTACACAACCAAGAATATATGTTAAATTTATACTGCAATTTGTAAGGAACAACTCCTCCAGTTTTACAATATCTCTTCTATAATCTTCCAAACATTCATCTACACCTTGACAAAAAGCTTTTACATACAGTCCAGGCATGACACATTCTGTTGCAACTTTATCTTCAAATTTAATTACTGAATCTAAAATATAAATATCTCTTTAAATAGTTTCTATAGCTGATTAGTTCACCTAATACTTATATTTGTATTAATGTAACATAAGAACAAAAATGTACACCTTTTCCTATATTTATCTGCAGATTAATGATATTTTGGTCTTTTACTGATTTAATGAAACTTTCAATCCAGTGATAGCTAGAACCCACAGCCAAAATCCTTTGAAGAAGTTTTTTCTCACTGGGATGAATGAAATCTTGTAATTCTAAGATGTCAGGCAATCCCTGCAATTATAATTTTTTATTTAAAACGCACATATCTACAAAATATATGTACTATGTATAGGTGTAAATGAAAGAACTCTAAAATTTATGAGAAAAATTAAACGATAATTAACTAACCTCAACGTCGTGTATTCCTAAAACATTAACAGGACAATTCAATAAGTAAAATAATGTTTCGTGTATCATATTGTTTAAAATAAACACTATTTTATTAGTAGGAGTCTATTTAAATTTTTGACGTGACAAATAATTGCTGTTAATTAACTTCTTATAAAAGATAAACAATTTGTTTGAATTTTACTGTTAAATCTGTCAAAACAACGGGATTCGAGCTACCATAGATGTTCTATTCAAAATAATCATAGCACATTATTAACTACATACATATACAAAAAGTATATTCTCTTAATATTTAAACTTATTTTCTGCTATTTTAATTCGTTCGTTGCAAATAAATAAACGTTTAGAAAGTTCTTAAATGATTATTTATTTTAATAATTGTACTATACATCAAACGGTAGAAGTGCAATAGCCACAGCAGTTGTGACATTAATCAATTGTAAATTTTGCGAACGTCTATGAAATTAAGGTTAAGGTAATTGTTAGCAATCACAGATTAGTTAGCAATTACTAATCATAGATATACTAATTTAATCAAATAAATAATGAGAGTTCGTGTGATATTTGCCAAATAAATAATAAATAAAAAGCCTTTTATAGAGACGGAGTAAAATGAAGTAAATAACGAATTATAAAGGAGATAAAAGAAATGAATTTGTTAGCAAAATGTCATCAGAGAATGGTATTTTTTTTTTTCATTATTTACGATATTCAATGTTATGAAGACGTTTTTCTCAATTTCAATACCATGTTTTGCCTCTAGTTTTTAAAGATCTTTTATTTGCGATTAATATTTGCCGAACAATTTTTAATTTAACAGAAGTACTAAATGTGACTAATCAATATAAGATTGTGAGCATGTGCAAATGTTTCACTGTTTTATCCAAAGTTACATTTTAAATCAATACCAGAAATTGGTCATAATAATAAACAGAAAAACACTTTTATTTTTTGTAATTACTTATTTTCTTTGTCTAGAAAACATGCAACTGTAAGTAAGAACTATTTGCATATAATGACTACTAATAATAATTGCACTGTATTATACAGAATGTGTAATTTTTAATAAATTAGAAAATAATCAATTTCTGCTTTTAACATGCAAACATTAAGAAAGAAAACTAGTCCTTTGAAATGTGAGTAAAATATTTACTATCCTGATGAAGATCAATTATTAAGTGTACTAATTTTATTATAATATGCATGTTTATCTTCTTAGGTTTGTTTCTGTTTATATGAGAAGTAATCTACAAAAAAGTGTTCAAAAAGATGTGTCTATTGAAGCATGTAGATTCTTTTTTATATTGAAGAAAATAAAAATAAACAGATTTTTATTAATATTCTAGACAAAAACGAGACTTCACGTTTTCTTGGAGAAGGGATGAGTTTCAAAGCAAAACTCATAGGAATTTTAGAAGTTTCTGAAGCTAGAGGAGACAGAATGTGCCAAGAAGCCCTGTCCGATTTAAAAATAGCTATTCGTGCTGCTGGAGAACATAAGCAAAGAATTATTATCAATGTGGCAATTGATGGATTAAGATTACGTGATGAAAAAACTGGGGTAATCAATAGAATGTACAAAATACAACTCATTTAGTTATATTTTTGTTGAAATATTACTTTAGGATTCATTATATCACCACCCTGTCCATAAAATTTCATTCATTGCCCAAGACATGACAGATTCCAGAGCTTTTGGTTACATATTTGGTTCACCAGACACAGGTCATCGATTTTTTGGCATTAAAACAGATAAAGCAGCAAGTCAGGTATAAATAACATTGGAAATGTTGATATTAATAACTAGCATTGTGGTTTTTAGGTCGTTATAGCAATGAGAGATCTGTTTCAAGTGGTATTTGCATTAAAGAAAAAAGAAATTGAACTAGCCAAACAAAATCTCGAAAAAAATTATTGTTTTAACAGAGATAATTCCAATGTAATATCTGAAGGATTAGCTTCAGATAGTAGGGTAACGAGAACGCAGTTTTATTTATTACGATTTTAATCGGTAAATATTTTTCAATGAAATTTGAGAAACATCTTTTTGTAGGATATCAGTTCCAATAGCACCGCAAAAAATTCGTCAGTATTAAAATCGCATAGTGTAGAAAACAAGCCCAATATTCCAGTTGTTGCAAATTTAGTGGACTTGGAAATTGAACTAACAAACTTACAACAGGGCATTTCACAAATTGAACGACTTACACCCTCAGATCCGTTTAATTCCAACGATCCATTTGGAGATAGTTTTATAAGTTACACCGTAAGCTAAACTGAAATATTGACAAATTATAATTTAAATATATCTTATAATTTTCATATTTGTCCGTATTAGCCTAAGCCTATTTTACCGCCCCCTCCTGGAAGGGAACGATCGTGCAGAGCAACTGATGCAGCCGGAAATTCCAGTTCAAACGTCGAAACAATGACGGCGAGTAAAGGACCTCCATCTCAAATATTATCTCTTATCCAATCGTCCGACGAATTAACACCTATAAGGTCTCATAATGAATCACACGACGAGACAATTGCTGGAAGTTGGCTTATTTCTTCTGTTACTAGCACAGCAACTGTTAAGGACTCTTTGACGCAATCGCCATTGCAAAAAGATTTATCAACTACATTACAAAGCGAAACTCAGAAAAAACAAGATATATTGAAACAGTTTGATGTTTTCACTGAATTGGATCCTTTGGGTAAGGGTTTAATTGGTTAGTTTTTGTGTTTTTTTTTACTACTACAATGACATTTAAAAAATTTTGTTCGCATTCGCTTTCATTTTTGTTTTCTAGGAACGGGCAAGATAAAACCGTACATACATAAACGAGACTTTTTTCAAGACCTAAAAAAACCAAAAAAAGTCTTAAACGATCTTGTGAACGACAAGCAGACGTACAGTAGTAATATCAGTAGTTGTCCTACGAATATTAATGAAAGCTTTAAGTCGGAAAGTTTGGGATTTGTCACAGATCCGTTTGGCGAGGACCCGTTCGTCAAAAGCGCCTCCTTCGCCGAAAAGGACCCGTTTAGTAAAGATAATTTTAATGTAGACTTTGCCATTCTCGAGAAGGAACAAGATAATACTGATTTCGTAGACGATTTGACGACATTGACATTTTCAAATTTCAACGAAGGTATTTTTTTTCCCCCACTTCAGATCGAGAGGAGATTTTTGTTTCGATAATTAAAAGTTGCAGCAATTTAATCATGTTTGTTATATATACATTTTTTAGATTCGTCCGTGGCAACACATCACTTGGAAAGCAATGTAGAAAACGATATAAAATTCCCATCCGAACGTGATTCAGAAGATTACAAGAAAATATCTCCAGATAGCGACAACGCACCCAAACCACCCCCTCGACCTACAAATAATATATTAACCCAACCACCACCCTTACCGCCTAAGAAACAACCAGGCGATGTGTGTATGAAACCTCCACCACGTCCGCCCCATTCGGATGATTCCCATTATGACGTAATACCAAAGGAAACTCAAAAGGGTACGGCTTTTAGCGAAAAGGGACCACCGTTGCCTGCACCTGTCAGGAAAGCGAAACCGACTCAATTTTCTTTTGAACAACAAAAAAAGAAACTGAGTGTAGAGTCTAGTGAAGATGATTATTTAACTCCAATCCCATTTCCTCCTCCGAAGGAGTTTTCATTTGCAGAAAAAAAATGTTTCGTGCATAAAAGTACAGATGACGTTTCAACCAATACCTCATTTCAAAATTTGGAACCCCCTGATAGAGAAAGTTCGTCCATTTTACGTAATAGTACTAATATGTCTTTGGCCGACATCAATTTTATGTTAAGTCAATTGACCTTAAGCGGCTTAAATGAATTGGCTACTGAACTGAACATTCCGTTAATAGAATTGAGCAATATGACTTTGGCTCAGATAACAAATTATCTTAGTGGTATAATTAAAAGTCGTTCTCAAACTGACGATTCGAAACAGCAAGATAATTCGGATACACCCAAAGCCAATTTTGCAGACTTTAGTAATTTTAATACCAATGAGACTCACGACAAATATGCCGTTTTCCGTGAATTAGAAGCAACAGAATTTAAAGTTAACGAGGATAGTAATACGTCGCCTGTTAAAAAAAACGAGAGCGTGGCTTTTTTCTCACAAGATAGTACAGAAGATAAATATGCAGCACTACGTGAAATTACTCATGTAGATCACAAGAAACTGAAACCGGAAGATATCAAAAACGAAGCCGATTTAATTTTTGAGGAATCGTTCGAATGTTTGAGTCAAACATCGGATCAAACAAGAAACGAGAGCGACAGAAAATTAGAACTGGATGCGGAAGTAGAAAAACAAAAACTTAATCATAAACATATTATATCTCAGTCATTTTCTGACGATAGGAGAGAATCCCCAAAACAATTTGAACGTATTGACGATGTATTTGAAGAAGAGAAACTCCAAACTTTCGATTCGGTTTCAGAAGGCGCCAGTGGCACTTCACCCGAAAACGACGCTGCAACCGATGCCATTAAACGAGTCGTTAGATCGGGTAATACAAGAAATTCATTATTATATTTTTAAAAAGCATAGATAATAGTTTATATAACTAAATAAATAACACATTTGTTACTTTGTAGATAAAGAATGGACCGTTTTCGATCAGAGCAAACCACAAGTAGGTGAAAAGTTATCATTACAGAGCGAAGAGGGCGTATCACCGTGGTCAAGCGATTCTAAAGAATTTGGAAACACGTCTCCTCCAGGGTGGAAACAAGCTGTCGATTCTGGTAGCGAACATTGGGGCAAACAGGCGTCGTTGAAAGATCAGGAAAAATGGTGGGACACTTCAGCTGAACCGGAGGGTAGTATAAATCTATCAATTAAAATTGAATTTATTCGTAATCATGTTAGTTTCTTTTTTCAACAGAATATCAGTCGAACCGACATTCGATCGACAGTTTTGAAGATGAATATTGCACATACTCTAAGACGTTACCAGGCCCGAAAAAAAAACAAATTACAGGTGCTTCCCCCGGATCGCAAGCTGCTGGTGGACATTCATCTAGTTCTAGAGACATCAGTCCTTGGGAAGAGGAAGTGTATACGTTAACACCTACGCAAAGAAAAAATGTTCGAACAAGCGAAAATTGGGAAAGACACTCGAGACAGTATTTTGAAAAATGTCGTGATAGCTGGGACGAAGAGGACGATTACGAGTCAGATACTAAGCGTTTTCCTTTCTTAAATAAGTAAAACGGATTTTTTTTTCGTAGATACGACGAAGAACAGTACGGCAGATATTATTGGCCTGATAGGCATGCAGGTAGACAGATTGAAAAAGTTGGATGTAGCAGAAGAATGAAAGAACATTGGACAAATGAAAGGCATTTGTGGAAGCAAGAATTAGAGAGGAAGAGACACTGCTGCGAAGATTGGGAATTAGGGAACACAGGTAACATTTGAATTGTTATTTTTTTTTTGTTTTTTATATGAATGTTTACAATTCCAGGGAAAACTAACAGATACTACGGTGGAAACAAACGATCTAACGAGGGAGTATGTTCACATAAATGGAAAAATAGCTATGAGGATCCACATTTTCTTAGAGACTCACAAGACTCTTCGTGGGAAGAAGATTATCACCAGAACAGTCCCGAAATACAATCGTCTCATTATATGAATCTGAAGCATCGCTGGAAACGACCGAGCAGTGCATCTGAAGTCGAAAAAAATACGGACGAAATAAGAAATAAACAAGTTCAATATTACATAGGAACAGCAGGTGAGGATAATATCATACTATTTATATTACGTTATTGAATTGATTAATAAATTTTTAGGAGGTAGCGATGGGGAAAAAGAAAGAAGATACAAAGCTAACAGACGGTCGAGGAGTAGAGACGCATACTGTTGTGAAATGAACGTTCATTACAAACAAGATCCGAACTTTACGCTCAGAAACTATCACAAATCCAGAATGCATCCCCAACATAATACGCCATTTAACGGGAACAGTCAGGAAATCATGTACTCTAAATCGGACGATTTTTCGAATAAAACGAGCGGGTCCAGGAAAAAAGTTCGAGATGACGCGAAATCTAACAATTTCAACCCTCCTCCTGTCAGTAACGTTTCTTGGAAATTTGAAAATAATTTCATAGATAGTAACGAAAGTCCTTCGCTGCCACCCCATGGTGTTAAATACACGTTCGATTACGAACAAAAGATGAGGGAGGTAAATAAACCACCGCCTTTAAAAAGACCAGCAAAAATAAACAGACCAAAAAATCAAATTGTACGCGGCATTCCAAGTAACAATTCGAAGAACAGGAGATTCACCTACCAATCTTCAGATCAAAATGTCGTTTCCAGACGAACCCAACGATCCCCGTTCGAAGACGACTTTTCTCCACCTCCACCACCTCCCCCTCCTCCCGCTGCTTCCTCTACTTCTATTTCGACAGATAATCCGTTGGAACCGAGCGAAAACGATTTGAAAAACGAAGAAAAAGATTACTTTAGTCCGGAAATGTCGGACAAGAAAAGTGCCATGACGAAAAAAATTAATAACAGTAACAGATTAGGTAATTTTAACTCCGATGATGGACTAAAAAAGTCTGAGTCTGTTAACATATTTGTAAGAGAAAATGATCCTTTCGACGACGATTTCTTCAGCGAAAATGCACTCGACAATTTGTCGGATTACGCGAAATCTCCGAAGAATAATAGGTGAACGTAATTTTACTTAAACACTGCAGAAATTACTTCTTTTAATATTTTTATTTAGTACAAAGCATCTGTTAAATTAACTATCGTAGATAAAAATATATAAATTCCGTTTTTATCAAATTTTTATAAACTGCTATAGTTATTGCAGTATTGATTGATTAATACATACTTGTTTTATGTGTATCCACATATTTAATAAATAAATGTAATTAAGCCAAATTATATACACAAGAAGATAAAATGAGGTTTTTTGGAATTGAACTAAACAAGACATCTACACCCAAAAATTTCCCATAAAAATGTTTAGAAACCTAAAACGCGCTTCAACACTCATTGTGCTAGTCTCAGTTAGAAACTGATAAGTTACTTAAAATATTTCTTTCCTTACTTTTTTATATGTAATTATTACTAATAGGTTCAACAGTATTTTTCCTTCCACATCTACGTTGACGGTTATTGAGATACTTTTATTATCTATGAGGAAGGACTACCAAAAATGACATTCAATTAAACGAAACATAACCTTATTTTTCATATTCTATGATCATAATATAACGAATTTTTGATTTCAAAAGTTGTACTGTAATTTGGTAAAGTAAACAGCAAATAAAATAGATAACAAGTATTTTATAAAAATAACTGTATTCACATAAAAATACTGCTGCTTTATATTGTAGCAATATGAATTTGAAAACTTCGACTGAAAATTCTCTTTTGGTGAATAATCCTGTTTCGTCTCCCCTGAGGAAATCTCAATTAAGTAATATACATAATACAATAAACTTATTACAACACGTAAGATTTTTTTATTAGGTTACAATGTACTTACTTTATTTTACAATTTCAATAATTTACAGGATGATAATGCTGAAAGATTGCAAAGACGAAGTTTAATTGGAAACAAAGTTGACATATCTGAAATGAATGGTATAAGAAATGTAGGAGAGCAACAACTAATACAAGACCATTTTCAGTTATGTGTGAAAATGTTTGTAGAAAATGTATAAGCATAAAAATGAATTCTTCAATCATAAGACTTTTTTAAATATTGTTTTTTCAGAAACTTAATACAAAGAATGTATGGAATTTGAAGGCTATTGATTATATGGAAACAGTATTGCAGTCACAATTAAAGAACAAGAATTTGCTGCACATTGGAGGTACATCATTGGATGTTTGTTCTAAAGTGTATTGTTTAAGAGTTGATGATATATATGCAAGTGGACTTCAGCTTGCAGGCAGCATAACTCGATCTGATGTAAAATCAACAGAAGTTGGTAATTACTGTTTGTGCATAAACTTTAATTACCTATTATGTGAAGATTTTGAAAAAACCTTTGTAATTTTAAGAAAATTCAGTTGAAGAAAAGGAAAGTGAAAATCATAAAAAGAAAAACAAAAAGAAGTCAAAAAAGGGTACACTAGACTCGAAAAGCACTGTTGTTAAAGACTTAAAGTCAATAACAGGAAATATCCCAAAATTAGATTTAAACTATTTCCAAACCAGATTAGGTGTTGATACAGGCAATACTAGCTTATTATTCACTAATATTTTACAAATGCATCCTATCAGTTACAAGTTTCTGTTAATGTAAGATTTTATTCCGCTTTGTAATTTAATAATTCACCTAATCAATGTTTATATGTAGATGTAGTCAAGTATCCTGGGTATCTTATTCTGATTTGCCTATTAAATCAGCAAATTATTCGGATATATCGTACATTTGGCCTTTAAAGTGTACTGAAAATGAATTGGTAATTTGCAAAGCATTCACCGATTTAGAAATAAACCGCTGGAATCCCGATGAAAATAACAGCTGCATGTAAGTTTCAATTATTTGCTTTTCATTTAACCAATTTAATATTAAAATGGTTACATGAAAATTATTTTAGAATGGGACAGAGTTTTGATAACTTATTAATCAACGAAAAAGGCCTCCCTGTTGCCGAATTGGATGGATCTATTTGCGATTCCTATAACAGTATAAATGCTTATTTATTGTTTTATTTCTATTTTAACTTTTACATATATTGACTTTCTTTTCTTGTAACTTATATCAACAGTAACTTTGCTTCAGATGATATACAAGGCCTACATGAAGAAGATAATCCTGAAGTGCAATACAAAATTCATAATGAGCCCGAACATATTTTGACCTTCAAACCCGAAAATCATGCAACTGTATGTAATGAGTATTCTTATGTACGTTGCGACTCGTACATAAATAATAATAAAAATACAATAACTCAAATGTGGGCAGGCCCTAGCCATTGGAAATTAAAATACATACGCCCAGCAGGTGGACTATGCACCAACACTTTATATTGCATTATGTGTATCAATGATGCGCTTTTTTATTTTATAGCCAGCAAGTTTTCTGGGATAAATCAAAAACAAAAAAATGAAAGAAGAAAAGAAAAAGCGACGCCTTCTGCTCTAAATTTTTATAATTGTCCTAAATTACCAACTGTTAAGTACAAATCAAAGAAAACTTCGCGTGTACAAAACGCTGACAGGTAAATTGAATTGAAAAATAAGTAGTAATTTAATTTTTATAATTACCTTCGTTGAACTGAGCCTTGTAAAAAAAATTTCAGACTGACTTTGCCAGAGAATCACGTTCAGAAAACATTTACCGATTTTGGAATAAAATTGGCTAGCAAGCCGCTTGTGATTTATCCGAAAAATTCGAACAAAATGTCGACTAATTTAGAAGACGATTTACCGTTCAATTATAAAAATCGGAACGATTCGGAATATTGTTGCGAAAATAATCTCGAGCAAAACTCTTTCGAGTCAGAAGTTGGTTTTTTATTAAATATTTATTAGTTTGCTTTAATTTAAAAAATTGTTTTCATTTTGTAGGAAGGAAAGAATCCTACTGATGAATACCAAAACGACGTTTATGGCAATGTTGAGCAAATGGAAAAGAATGAAAACTTTATCGGCGAAAATTTAGTTTCTTATCCTCAAGTTGTAAGTTTTTTTAAAAAAGAAGCACACTACACGAAACTGCGTTGAAAATACACCGTGATGTTTTTACATCACCTAAATGTTCGTATTAAACGATTTTTTCGATTCCTTAATTTTATTTTCTAGGTCCAGAAGTCGTTCATACCTTATGCTCTAACAGCTAAAAAGCTCGATATTAGACAACTTAAAAATGCCGTTGGGAAATGCATTGAATTGGAAAATGTCAATTCATCAGTTAAGGTGAAAAATATGAAGGAAAATACAGGAACTATTTTTTTTGACCAATTATTTTTGTCTTGTAGAAAAATGTTCAAGATGCACAAAGAGAAATGATAATGTTTTCCAATATTTGTAAAAGAGTGCCCAATTTTATATCCAAGAAACTGAAAGAGGAACTGAGTGTACCTATTACTTTTGTAGCCTTTCTGCACTTGGTTAATGAGCACAATTTGAAAATTGAGAAACATATAAACAACATAACTGATTTTAAAATTAAAATAAAATGATTTTCTAATGTATGTACATATGCATTGCAAGATGTTTCCATTCCAATACACGTGTAATTTTAATTCTTACGCCGTGCTATTTTTATTTATTTAAATTTACATGAATATTTTACTCACTCACCTGTTTATGAATGTTCAAGAATCAACAACCTCAACCACTTGACTTTTTGGACTGGGAATGTACAAGTTCGAAGCTGCATGCATTTTAAAAAACTCACTCCCATATTCTTCATACTCCTCTCTGGTGGTTAGGAAATCCATATATTCTGTTTGTTGAACGAAGTTTTTCATCGCCAACCAGCTTGCTACGTCGGGATTTTCGATGCAGTAAACTTGCGAGTTAGATTTGAAGGGACGGACACTGATAAGATCGATTTTAATTCTTTCCAATAAACCCGGGAGATTTGCTAAGCTTCCCACGAGAACGACGTTTTCAGCAAGGAAAGACTGAGTTTCGTTGTCAAATAATGATAAAACGTAAGCAATAACTTCTGAGAGTCCTGCTTCAGAAGATCCGATCATGTATGGTTTAAATAATAATTCTGGAGCCCGATAACGTTCGATTCCAACGTGAAGTTGATAAGATTCTCCCGGAATGCCTTGATCGACTTCTGTCGGCTGATATTCTCGAAGAATTTCGTCCAATTCCATCAACTTTTCATTTTCTGCATCGCTGTCCGAATCACCCCCTAAAAACGCAAAATAAACGCAAATTTTTATATTTGCTTAAAGTTATTTTCTTTTTACTAAACAAAATCATTAATTAAAAATAAAAGATGTTACCTTCTCGACTAATTGCTTTATAAATATCCCAATCTTCATCTCGATAACCAAAATCGTCATTTCCTTTTTCTTTTCGGGCTAATTGAGAAATTATACGCATTCTTTCTTGTCCAGCTGCGGTCCTTCTTTTTGCCATATCCTGCCTCCTTTGCTTTCTTGCACTTTTCTTATTTAGTATTTCTTGTTTCTGGAACGTTTCAAGTGAACTTTATTTTTATCGCAAATATGTATGTGTTCGGTGCAACTTACGGCTTTTTTAATTTTTTGTATGAATAATAATTTCGCAGTTTCGTTTTCGAATGACATTTTATTAAATTTTGAATGTTTAAGTGACGGTTCTTCGAGTACATCATCGGACATATTAACTGCACAAATCTTTTCTTTCGTTTTTTCGATTCTACTGTTCAACATGGCTATATTTTTATGAAGATCATCTAGACCTTTTATGCCATATTCTAACATGGACATTTCTATTTCACTAGAATCATTGTTTGCTTTTAACATCTGCTGAATAAATAAAAGTTGCTGTAACTTCTCCTCATCTTCTGCCAAACGTTCTTCTCTTTTTCTTGCATTAATTTCTGCTAACCTTCTGGCTAATTCTCTCTTTCTTTCTTTCTGTTGTTCTACATCATTGAACAGTAAATATCATTAAAAATAAATAATTAAAAGCCTCACCTGTAAGACCTGGAGAAATAGATGGAGAAAATGGTAATTGGATTCTCTTAATGTTTTTATTATAATATTCATTATCACTCCATCTTTGAAGTTCCTCTTTATAATTTAAAGCCACAAGACAAAGAGTATGAAGTAATTCTTCTGCTCTACTCAACGTAATAGCATTGTTGTGAGCAGGATATTTTAACTGAAGGATTCTGTGTAGAAATGAAATAATGTGTGACCCTCCAATATTGATTCGACGTGCATTTTCAAATTTAGTTTTTCCATTAACTACAGGGATTACGTGAACTGCATAGTATCCAATACTAACTATTAAACCATGACCAGTTGATGCAGTATTCGAATGAAAAAAAGAAAACAGGGAGTCCACACCATACATTATACTTGGTACACCATAACATTCAAAAAGAAGTTCTGTCATTACTAAAAAATATATATTTCTATTGTTTTTCATATTGATATTGTTTTTTTTTTTACTTTGTCTAGAAGAATTTGGATTTAAAAATGCCTCAGTCATGATAACTGGATGGGCTACATTTCCATCAGTATTTATTCCCAAGTGAAGAAATGAATAATCTAGTAAAAGCTCCTGAGCTTCAAAATGTGTAACTACATTGCGATCAAATTGAGTTTTCAATTGAAATCTAACTGCTTCAATGTTGGAAATGTCATTTCCAACTTGTAACTGAGGTACAATGCTTTCCTGTGAACCATCTTTTCTAGATCGTTCCCTGCGCAACTTAGCAACTAAATTTCTAAAAGACAACAAAGGAGCATCGTTAACAGCCCATCCGACCCTCGCCTGATACGATCCTACAAAACCTTAAATAGTTTTTATTCATAACTAAATATTCTATTTTACCATTATCAATAATTATTGGAGTTTCTGAAGCACTCAGTTCAGGCCTATATGAATGAATAATATCTGGAACAGACTTCCAGTCTTTAAATTCTAACAGTTCCATAAAATTGCTCACTTTTAACTAAATCGTATGAAAATAACTGTTAGAAGCCAATATTTTGATTAATTAAAAAATGAACGAAAACTATAATATCTGCGATTTTAACCTAACAAAAGTTGTAATGGTTGTACATCTCCGCCAAAACTAGTTAGCTTTTGAAATGAAATCTATAATACAATAACTCTCAGAAGACGAAGATTAATTATTACTTTCAACCTAGGCTTTCATATATTTATATAGTCTAGAAGAGAACAGAATGAAAACCCAATTATTACTTTTATAAATACATAAATAATCTATTATTCAATGTTTTAATGTATAGTATGTCACACATGATTAATAAGAAAAGCTAAGCTTCAAACAAAATTTATTAAAAATAAATATTTGTCGATATTACAATGTAATAATGATAAATATTCCATTTTATACTCTATGAATAGATACGTATACCATTTTGCGGGAAACAGCATTTGTATATACCTTATTTTTGTTTCATAAATGGTTTTCTATTTATAAGGTACATTTTAAATATCGTTATTGTACAATTCATATCTCTGTTTAAATACAAATCATTTTAAAAGTGTTATTTATATGCTTATGTGCATATTGTTATTTAAATATTTTTACGATTCATTCGTACAATTATGACATACTGTAGATATAAGTAAAAAGAAAAAACCTTTACTATATGAATTAAAAGTACTTAATCGTTTATCCAACATATTATAAAACTTTGCTTGATAGGACAGAATAGTGTCAATTTGTACCAGATAAAAACATTCTTCCGAGACGGGCCGCGTCGCGTAGTGCAGCTTTAACCGTTTACCATTTTTTGTATCTATAATGGCTAATGTTTCCGGGAGCGGTCTACAGATATACTTTTTTTTATTGGGGCAGAGGAAGACCTAGATTAGAATACGGTTCGCAAATAATAGTTAAGGATGTATGTTATTTTAGCTTTAGGGAAATGCAAAGATTGGCTCAAGATAGGAAGGAATGGAGGTATGTGTTCAACCAGTCTTCGAATTGATGACCATATGATGTTTTTAAAAGATTTAGTACAACGCCAAAAAGGTATCTATGGTAAATAAATACCAAAAATTATTTTGAGTACTATATTTTAATTTGTGATTGTTTTTGGTTTTAATTAGTGTTTAGTCTTAATGTGTTTTCTTTTCTTCTTGTTCCAGGTGCCCTCTTTATGGAAGTAGTAAGTGATTTTCAGTGGACTGGTGACAAAAGTTTTCATATTTATTATTTTAATTTAAAAAAAAGCTTTGGTGGTTCATTCACAATTTTTTTTAAACATTATATCTATAGATATAAATCAAATCGAAGTGTAAAATGGAAATAACTACCTTTTTTAAGTTCATATGGTATGCTATTAAGACCGTCTGGGCTATCTGAGGAGGTTGTCGGGAGTAATCTAGGCTACTTTTATTTACGCGGATGGAGTCACAGGATAAAGGCTGATGTATAATGAAATGGTATGTACCATTAAAATTGCTGTTATGAGATACATAATTTGGGTCGTTTGTGAGTTTCAAAAACTTTTTACTTATTTAGAACAACGTTCGTTAAGCTGGAGTATAGTGTAGGGCAACGCTCACCAGGGGGTGTAAAATTTAGGTGGAAAGATCATGAATACTGGAACACCTTGCCGGGGGGGTGGGGTCACAGCTGTCGCAATCCTTCCGATCAAAAATTATGAGTTATGTAATTTGCCATTGAAAGTGCACGAGAAAGATATTAACTCACTTAAGTAGCACTATTGCTGTTGGGTTTACAACACCTGTGATTCCCATACCAATGCGATTCTCTAGTCATTGGCTTTCCATCGAGGTTTCACACCCTCTGGTGTACGTTGCCTCAAATACTACACTGATGAGAGACGAGTGCAGTGAAAATGAAGTGTTCCTACAAAGAAGATTAAAATAATGAATAAGGTAAAATAAAGATAAAGTAAGTACAGTAATACACTATTTTACCACTTGTAAATAATTTTTTAATGATTTTGTTAAGTGAGGCATTCCATATCAGACCGACTCCTCAGATTTTTCTATTCTCGGGAAAGTTCATTGGATATTTTGTATTTGTAATATCACAATTTGTTTCATATACTTGCAGAAGATAAATGTTTTCCTTTTTGATGAAAATAAAACAAATTCAAAGGGTCCTACGTTGTAAATAACGAATAACGCAAAGAAAACTCCTTTTTAAGAAATAATACTAACTATAAGAATATCTAGTAGTTTCGTTGAAAAAACCACGTCAACTCCAAAAAGCAATTTCTTATAACAACACAATCAAACTATATTTTAACGAATTACATTGAAAATATTCGAGATATAATGAAAGCTAAAACCCTGTAAATCAGTAAAATATTCGAAAAAATAAGGAGTCAATTTGAAATAAAATGGTCCATGCATAAGTTAATACAAAATATGTATCCATATGTATATATATATAAATAAATTTAAAAAAAACAACCAATAAACAAATATAAGCATAACATTTTAATTATATATCATAATTAAGATAATAAGAAAATACAATATCTAATTACCAATTACTCTTTATGTTCCTCAGAAGCGTTTTCATAATGCTCCACCGTCTCGTCCGTTTCTTTAGGACTATCTTCCGACGTCGACGAACTTACCGATTTCTCATTAACATTAGCACTTCTTCCTCTTCCACGCGAATCTTGAGGGGGTGGAATGATAGGGATAGCTGCTTTCGGGCGTCTGGTTGTAGCCGACCTTTGCGGAATATGTTGATTCTGCGTTGAATAATACGTAGTTCCACCCTGATACTGACACAGATCAGGCTGTTGCGTCTGATAAAAAATAAAAGGAAAATAAACCCATGTATCCATCAAAAAATACATTTAAATTAATCTTTTACTTACCACTGCATTAAATTGCTGGGCTTGAAATCCTTCGAAGGGTCCAGTTTGAGCATGAGAGTACTGAGGTTGTCCTGGTACGTAGTTTATTAAAGCAGCAGAAGGTTGAGCCGGTATAAACGTTTGTTGAGCGACGGAAGACTGAAGAAAAGGAGGCGGCCCGGGAGGGAAAGGAGTCACATAATGCGATTGCGTTTGAAGGAGAGGAGGATTGGGGACTGGTATTTGCTGGGGAATAGGTTGAAGAGGTGCGGGGGCTACGTGTTCTATGGGAACCGAATTTGTATGAGAGAGAACCACTGCTGTAGCCTGTTGAGAACGTTGGTGTGTGAACTCTATAAGAAATTGGTATGATTTTACTCATTGCTTTGAATTCAGTTGTAATAATTAAATCAGCCAAACATTTTTCAAGAACAAAATCCTCCTTTAGATGATATTTTCCATATCTTTTATGTCAAAAAAGAGAAAACATTATTGAAGCAATTAAGCATTATTTTACACAACACTACTGTAAAAAAACAAAATTGTATGATGCTATCCACAATACAAGTATTAGTATGGAGTGACCAAAAAAAAAAAATTAGTCACTTGGAGAAACTGTCTGTAGATTCATACAACATTTTTATAATTTAAATACCAAGGTAGCCGAATATTTTGTAATTTGACATGATACTACTACAGTCTATTTCTACAATAAAGCATGCCCTAATAAAGTTTAATTTAACATTAACATATAAAGACTACACAGGAACCAATTTGCAGTTAATAATTTAATGAGTTTACCGTTTGGGTAAAAATTGGGTGAAGACGACGTTTCAGGCAATGACCTTTGTCTTAAGGAACTATATCTTTTTGATCCTTTCTGCTCACTTTGCAAACGTGGTGGCACATTGGTTTGTCTATTTAACTTAGTACTTTTACTGTTACTATTTCCTCCATCGTTAACATTCATTCTGCTCAATAAATTTGCACTAGCTTCTACATCGTCAGAGGCAACAGGAGTTCCTTTGTATCCACTTTTATTGCTGAAACTTTGCGAACGAACCATTTGTCGATCGGCCGTTTTAGGTAATATTTTTTGTTCTGATTTAACACTGCGATACTGACGGGATCTGGTAAATCCTTTATAATCAGAATCTTCAATTTTCTTTTGGGATCCTTGCCCAGATGAATAATCCCGTTCGGAAACTTGTTGATGATTGTTTTTATTGTGATTAAATTTATTTTTAGAAACCATTTTTTCAGCCGACTTTGGAAAAGTATTATTGTTTGAGAGATTTCGATTTACCTTCGTTTCTTCTTTAGTTCTACAACAATTTTATTAATACAATTCTACTGTAGTGGAATCTGATTTCAAGTAAACAAATAAATAAATTGTAAATTTTTTCTAAAATGTCTTACAGGTCTAAACTTTGAGTAATTTCTGCTGAATGTAATATTTTCGTTTCCTGTTCACCATCATTTTTATTAATTGGAACAAAGTCAGAAAATTGTTTCTTTCTCTGACTTGGTTTTTTCTTTTCTGGTTTTGTAAGCTTATATGCATCTTCATCTTCCCAATTGCGAGTATATTTACTAGGCCCACGTCTAACAATATCATATAAAATAAATACTTAACTAGGAGTGCAATATTATAATATACCCATATCTTCTCCTTCTTCTTGCTTTAGGAGGACCATCTTCATTTCTTATATCATACCCATAAATAGCAATTAATTCTGACTTGGATTTAGGTGCTTGTTCAGTATCACTGTATTTGTCATGGCTCCAATGATCTTTCTTATCAATCCACATAGCCTTTCTTCCTACTTTTTCACCTTTTTCTGCATTATTTTCAGGCTCCCTAAATATAACAATTAACAATTAAATCTCATTTTTAGCAATATAAAATTTTATGAAAAAAATATTAACATATAGATACATCAGGTATGTCAATGTAAGCACCACGTTCGTCTTAACCATATTCTAATTACCACTTCATAGTATACTTGTTTCTTTTCCTATTATTAAAATTACAAAGACCAGCATTATTTTGTTTAATAAACTTACTCAGCTTCCACTGTTCTATCATCATGTTCATAAAATGTACCCTTTTTAGGAATATACTGTGGATTTTTCTTGTCCTCATCGTCATCTACTCTCTCAAATGGTACACCTTCCTGACCATCCCCCTCTTCTCTCTCAAGTTCTACACCTTCTTCACTACCAACAGAAGTATAATTTGAACGAGAACTTTTCGAATCATTATCATTCTCGCACTCTTCAGTTTCTTTTACTTCAGAATTTGGACTCTCGTCCACAACATTTTCTTTACCCTAAACGAAAAAAAATAATCCATATTAAATAACGGTTCTAAATGGTGATAACTATAATACACACCTCAAATTCTTCAAGATGCACATTTTCTGTGCTCATTTCTGTAAAATTCGTTTGATATTAAAACTTAAGTTAATAATTAATCCAATGCACATCCATAAAATACAGTTACTATAAATTTAACCCAATTTAACCTCTACAACCTACACAAAATACGTATATCTCTCCATCTGTTTTTCTTTAGCACATTAATTAGTCGTCGACAGTTGCGCCACCATTCGATGAAAGAATCAACTTTCCTTACTTTTTACCAGTGGCGTAACAAATACATAACAGAAAGAATTTGATCGTAACACACAAATACGTAAATGTACTAAATACATTTTTTAAATGACTGAATTAAATTTTAGATATGCGAAATTTTTTAAAACAAACGATCGTAACTTTGTTTTCCTTTATTTGTGAGGGGTCCAACAACCTGTCGGATATAAAATAAAGCCAAATAATTAGTAGCAATTATCAATTAGTTTTTTTGTTAAATAAATTACTTGTTTTAACTTGGAATATATAGAGAAAACTAATGGTGAATGTAGTTCTAGCTTTAAAATCAAAATACAAAACAATGATTTGCGTATTTCATTAATTTAAAGTGAATGATTTAAGGCACCAAGTGAACACATTTACTTGTTGTGTTAAAATAACGAAGATGGACTGATAAAAGCTGTTTTTGGTCCGTTCAAAACTCGAAAAAAAAAGTAATTCTTAAGCTGAATTGTCTATTTTTTATAATTCAAGATATGCAAGTTTCTCACACAAGACTAAATACTAACAAATAACTGAAGTATTTAATTATCTCACAAACTTTTGTTTTGATGATTCATTGCTATTTTTTTGGGTACGTCTTTAGATACTGTTTCGTTAGAACGGCTGTAAGGATTAATATGTTGAAATAGTAATGCATACACTTCCATGCTTTAAAAAAATGGAATTAAATAGCTAAGAAATGTTTTCCGATTTGTTTACGAATTTTTTCAATACCTTCCTTGTTTAATAGAAAAAAAATAATGAAGCTCGGGTTAAAAGCTACATATTTTAAATTATTATAAAAGTACTTAGTTAATTCAGCTTTAGAATATTCATAATTAATAAAATAAAACACACGGTATTTTTATGAAATATACCGTGTGTTTTATTTTATTAATTGTTCAATATGTTTAACCAAGTGATCAGCGAAACCTCAATTTCAACTACTTAGAAACCTACATCAAGTCCAGGTCTTTTATATGAGTAAAACAGCGAAAAGAACCAACAAAAGCTAAGAAATAAATGTTTTTTTTAAATGAAAGTAATATTATCTTCAGATTTTTCCAGTTTTAGTTTCCTAAAATGTTTTTTTTTTTTTTAACATAACTATGTACACAGATCTATCTTTGCTTTATAAGAGTAGAAGTAGTAGAGAAGTATTGAGTAATTTCCTGGTTGTAGTAGCAGTAGTATTAGTAATAATAATAATAAAAAACATTTAAATTTAATGTTGACTTAAAACATAATCTTCTATTTTTAAGAAAAATAGCCGCATTTCCATTTCGGTTTGTTAACAGCAAATAAATTTTGAGGTACAAATATTTCTCGCACCATTACAACAAAAAACTGTGTATATCCTTCCATAGTAATTACAACCAATCAATCAATCATTAATTAACAAGCTACTTAGTCACTGCTTGCATCTGAGTCACTTTCCTCTTCTGCATTCTGTAACCATTCGACGAAGTTTTTCATTTGATCCACAAACATCATCTTGCCCTTTACGTTGAAATCTTGTTTATACCATTTTAAGATAACTTGCTCTGAAATAACGTCAGTTTTATAAAACAACATTATGATCTTTTGGAAGGCTCGCATAAACGTCATGTTTGAATAACAATAGTCTTGGATTTTGAGCAAGAGATTCAATTCGGAACGGGCATTTTGGGTGAATGCTGAGAATAAGTTTGTATATTGTTTCAAATGGCGAACGGCTTGGTCAGTAACTAATTCCTTAAAAATCAAAATATTATCAATACAATACATAGGGACAATAGAAAAAAAAAAAATCAAAAACTTACTTCCTTTTTATTCCACTCTGGAATTGACATAACAGTGGACCATATTATACAGACAATCTCGTGTTCTTGGATTGTTTCGCGATTGGAAAATTCCTTGATTTCGGTAATCGTGTCTTTTAATGATTTTCCTTCTTGAAGACTTTCACTTAACAATATTTGAAGCTCCTTCTTCGCCTGTTGCTGATGCTGATCGTTGTATAATTTTAAAATATCTTCCAGTTCATTTTCCATGAACGCATTACGGAAATACATTTGCGACTGTTTCGTGTCAGGTACGAAGCTCATCAAGTGCGTTTCGATGTTAGCCTTTTTGATTGCAGAATAGAGGGAATTGACTCCTTTGTCTTGTCGCCACCACTTGAATATTTCTATCAGAAAATCAAGTGCAACATGTTCTTTAACCAGATGAGAATTATTTAACACCAACACCGAGTTGAACGGGATACTGCCGTTCGAAATCCACAACGATACCATTACAGATAACTTTTTTCTCTCAGGAGGACTAAAGTACTTTACAAACAATAAAATTTTTCGAATTTCATCCTTGAAAAAAAAAAAGTAAAATAACATTATAAATAATTAGAAGAAATCATAAAATTATATTTGTTTTCCTAATCTTGGTCAAAAACGAGATTATTTCAACTTGTGCTCCTTTTATGATTCATTAAACTGACAAATTGAAACAGCCGAAATTTTTGATGGTACTGTATTTTATTTTAAATCTAATGCTAAAGAATGGTTTTACATTACTCTTGGAAAATAAATATGATAATAACAAATTAAGCATTGTATTAGATAGTAATTATATGTCTGGTATACCATTTACATACTTTTTGTATATCATTAATAAGCTAATACAAATAAATACTAATTTAACAATTTATGTATCATTGTAAAAAGTTGATATCACCGTCGTTTAAATAACTTATTTAATGCAGATATCTGTTTAAATATCAGATTGGTTAAATAAATAATTTTAAGGATATAAACCTACAAATACAAGCATTTTTTTAAAATATAGCATATCTGGTGATAAGTATATATGGGTATTAAAAAAATAAAATACAACTTTTTAATTTGTCTTTATGCATAGTTAAGACTCGTCATGTCATCATATAATTCTCAAATATGAATGTTTTTTTGTTTAAAATCATGAAGTGATTACTTATTTGTTGTATTGGCTTAATACTTTTTTATTGGTTTAATGGATTGTCCCATTTTCATAAATAAACAGTGAATATTTACTCTGACTCAAGTAATAATAATTAAACAAGAACAAAAGTATTACTCACTTGAAAAATTTTCTCCAAGTATTTATATCGACGCATAAGTTTTATAACGACTTGTTCCCAACTTTTCATGACTTCCAAGTTTATGTCATCTGAGACATTGAAGATGCAAACATCGGTCTTGTAAGGAGGATCTCCTTCTTGAGATATTGCACCTCCAGGAACTGCAAGTGTCCGTGTTGAATACAATTAACAGGGATTCAAAAACCAACTTACCCAAAATTCCACCAGCAATAAGTATATCAAACAGACATTCTCCATATCGGCGGTAATCAAGTTTGTTGCCTGCACCGTCTAAATATCGTGAAATATTTTCAAAATCGTTGCCACATTTATCAAGCCCAGTAATTATTGCATCTCTAAATCCAAACGGATCATACTTCTCTTTTTCATCTATTAAAACCACAACATAAATAATATACTACTAGAAGACACCCCTCATAATAATGAAGCAAATATCTAATATATAATAAGAAATAATAAATATGTATATACACATACACATATAAACAAAAATTTATTATGATTTAATTTTGGAAATATGTTTACTTCAAGATTAATAAATCAAAAAAGCATCACAGGTGAATGTAGATGTTTTAAATGACAGCACTTCTTCTGAACAAAATATGAGATCACTACAACTTACCTCTTTTTCTGGTCTTTATACGCTGACCGGATAAAACTGGCTTCTCTACTTTTTGACTCATACAAAAATTTCTGAAACAAATTTAATTTTGGTTGGATTGGCATGAACAATAAAAAAATACTATTAAACAAGTCAACCTTCAAAGTTACCAAAATTAGTCGGTAAAGTAAGTTTTCTTCCGAGAAGATATCGCTAAAGAAAACAATGTCAAAAACGTAATAGTACCATTGTAATAGCTTTTCTTTATCTTAAGCTTTTTAACATTAAACATAAACATATCAAAAGAATGGTATTATCGTTAACATTGTAATATGAATATTACATAGCTATTTCTCGAAATTAATTTGATTTGCAATATTCGAATATATTATTTCCCAAAATTATGAAAGTATCATAAAATGAAGGACACGTTCACGTTTGACTCACACTTTACTTTCCTTTCATCTATCACATTATTTAGAGATAAAATCACAGCAAACACAACCATATACATCATATCAAAATCAATTGCCAAAAAAATTAACATGATTTTTCTTAACTATTTTAATACAATAGATTTGTCCCTATGTGTATGTAAATGTCCTTCATAAGTCAACGAATTTTTGTTTCGCTATTATGAATAAATCATGTTAAGTAAAGGCAAATATAAGCACACGAACTTATTTTACATTTCAAGAACTGTATTACAAACAGTATAGTTACTTATTTAGATTTATTACTACTGTATATTTTTCTGATTCATTCATATGTTGTACGTTTTCGTTTCTAAACGAAAAATAACATGTGTTCGAAAACACTGAAAAGCAGTCTTACATTATTCTATCTTACCAATGCCTATACTTTATCAAAAAAATAAAATAAATGTTTACTTACATATTGACTTTTAAAACAAGAAGCACTTTATCCTTTAAGAGTTAATTTTAAAATGCGAAAAACTTGAAAGATTTGTCAGTAGGAACCTACGAATTGTTAAGCTACCATTAGAAGGCAGAAACCGGAATCGATATTAAATATATGGCGGGAATTTCAATAAACGTACCTTCAAACTTTATAAATGATTCACGCAGTAATTTAGTAAAAAAAATAGTACATTTATCACTGTCTGTCGACGTCGGTTATTTTTGATGCACTTTAAAAACTAGCTTAATTAAAATAAAATAATTTCATTTGTTTTCAATAATGTAATAATATTTTCAATCTTAAGAAATTATGAGTTTTGAACTAATTTGGAGATCTGTTGGTTGTAATCATAGACATAATTATCTCTATAGTTGCAACCATAGATAATTGATTTCTGGTTGCAACTAGTGTTGTTTTTGTGTCATAAGAAAGAAAACTAACTGATTATAATTTATCTATGGTTAGTACGGAGTACGGAGTACACACTGGTACACACGGAGTAAAAAATATTGTCATTGTCAAAAAATCGTTGCATAAGCAAAGTGGCATTTTGTTATTAAAAAAATGTAGATAACCTCTTCTTTCAGCTAAGTTAGGAGTGTATATGATCGAAAAGTATTATAAATTATAATAGTAATTAACCGTTACGAATTGATTAATTTCAGTGTTGATATTTATAATTTGGTAAGAATGTAAATATGTAGGAAAATTAATAAAATACAACCTTTCTCCTGAATGATATTGTTAAGTGATAATATTTAGTAAAATAATAAGTTTTACACAATTAAATGAGGTTTTACATGGAATTGCAACAAATTAGTGTAGAGACTCTTTCCAATGGCGGGTAATTTTTGGCAAAGTTCACACCAGTATGAGTTTTATTTAATTACTTTATATTATTATAACACTGAATCACTTTTAGTCAGCAGTGGTTACTGGACAAGCAAGATTTAATACGAGAAAGACAGTATGACCTCTCTGTATTACCAGAGGAAGAATATCAGAAAATATTTATTTTCTTTGCAACTGGTATGTCTTTCTATTTACATTTCCCTTTGTAAAATAAGCAATATATTTAATTATTAACTAACTATCTTATATTTTCTTTATTGTTAGTAATTCAAAGTTTAGGGGAACACTTAAAATTAAGACAGCAAGTAATTGCTACAGCAACTGTATACTTCAAAAGATTTTATGCCAAGAACTCATTGAAATGCATTGATCCTCTTCTATTGGCACCAACTTGTATCTTTTTAGCATCAAAAGTTGAAGAATTTGGTGTTATTTCTAATTCTAGGTTGTTAACAACTTGTCAGACAGTTAGTAAGTAATTAAAACTTGATCTGATGTAATGGTATTTAACGTATTCCTTTTTAGTAAAAAACAAATTTGCTTATGCATACAGTCAAGAATTTCCCTATAGAACTAACCACATATTAGAATGTGAATTTTATTTGTTAGAAAATTTGGATTGTTGTTTAATCGTATATCAACCATACCGTCCTTTATTGCAAATGGTTCAAGATCTAGGTCACGAAGAACAACTTTTAACTTTGGCATGGAGAATCGTTAATGATTCACTTCGTACTGATGTATGCTTGCTTTACCCCCCATATCAAATAGCTATTGGATGCTTGCAAATTGCTTGTGTTATTTTACAAAAGGACCACAAGTCATGGTTTGCTGAACTTAATGTGGATATTGAAAAAATACAGGAAATAGCCAGATGCATTATAAATTTGTATGAATTATGGAAACAATACGATGAAAAAAAAGAAATTCAAGGATTATTAAGTAAAATGCCAAAACCGAAACCTGCTCCTCAACGGTAGAAGCCGCAGCTAAACCTTTTAATCATTTTAAATAACAATAAATGTTCACCATTTTTAGCTTGTTTTCTTCTTTTCTGTTACAATTGCAACCATTTTCTTTCAAAAATCAATTAATACATTATATGTACTTCAAGCATGACTGTTTTATTAAACAAACAAATAATGTATTAAACGATAATATGCAAATAAGACAAAAAGAGAAAAAGTAAGCTATATATTAATTTATTATAGATACATCTATTTTTATCCATATCCACTTAAACATTTCTTGATTAAAAAACTATATTTCACAAAAAAAAATCGTTTTCATTTCGTAAAACCAATAATAACTACAAAAGAAAAAAACTGACGATTTTTTTATCTTTTGTACTGAATTCAATTCTCGTGCCGAATTCTTAACACTTGTATTTTTAACTGTTAGAAGTTAAACAGTTCATGTTGATATTAACTGAAAACAAAAAATAATAAGTCACAATGGTTATTTAATGATACCAGAAAAATTAAAAGAATGACTTACTGATTTAACTGTACTTTTTATAAAATCTTTCTTGTGGGAAAGATCAAAGTTAGGATAGTTAGCGTAAACCTGCTTACAAACGGTCTTCATCGTTATTTCTTCAAGATTAGCACCATCAAGTATTTCTTTTACACACGTTTTTATTTCTTCGTCCTTAAAAACGAAAATGATAAATAAGAAAACTATTTTAGTTCGAAAATAAACTGACCGTTGGAGGCTGAAGGCTTTTCGTTTTTTTTTTAATAAGAGGTTCGTCTTCCGATGAACTGACGTCATTGTTTTTGGAATCATTTTCATCATCTTCTTCTTTTGTTTGTTTTTTAGTAGTAGATTTTTTTTTGTCATTAGCTGGTCTTCCTCGCTTCAATGGAGCTCTCTTCTTTGAACTGTTCGCGATTTTTTTACTTTTCTTACGTTTTTTCGGTTCTGCCTAAAAAGAACCCTGATTATGTTAGAATATTTCTCTATAGATAAATTAAAAGACACCTGTAATTTTTACAAATTTATTATCAACTTAACATGTGTTTCACTACTTCGTGACTTCATCAGAAGTTATAAATTTGTGGAAATTACAGGTGTTGATATTAAGAATTTCCACCAAGTAAGAGTAGATTCAAATAATATTTCTCTACTTTAAAATCTTTATAAAATTAATATATATACATACAAAATGTATACTTTACTTTTTGATATTGTTCAAAAAGTTAACTTACGTCACTTTCTTCTGAAGATAATTCACTAACTTCAGTAACTTCTTCAGATGAACTCCTTTTGCCACTCGATCTTTTCCCTGATTTGCCTGTTCTTAAAACCTCTTCACTCTCGTCTGATGGCTGAAACTCCTCATCACTTCCACTTGAACTTTCGTCCTTTAAATTCACCCTTTTTCCTTTTCCCCTTTTATTTCTAGATGGATGTCTCTCATCTGCTGAGCCTGAATCATGGGAAGAATATCCTAGAATGATTTGGAATATTATATATATATACAACTTAAATACAGTTTACATTTATACCTCTGTTGCTAGCTTTAACAGCTGCAGATCTTCTTGGTCTACCTCCTCCTGGTACCTTACCAACATCCTCAGGCTCCAGAAGGAAGTTCATGATCCTTTCAGATACTTCATCTTTTGTTCCCTTTTTTTCCAAGTCTAACATTTCACAAATACTTTTGAGTTGTTTCAAGTCAAATTTTTGAATCCATGTCAGCTTTTTTTTATATTCTTCAGAGTGTTTTTCAAATTCAAAACCATTAAATCTTTTTATATTTGCCTTAGTTTTAGTTGTTTTTCCCTGACATTTATAAAGCAACCTGTGTAAAACTTTAAGATCGTCATTTTTAAAACGAGAAATTGATGCATCAATTCTGGGAATCTCTCCCAAAGGTGTGCCTGAACCCTCTGGAATCTCCAGCTTTGAAAGCTATAAATATACAATAATTTTTAATTCACTAAATTTATTCAGTTATGTTGGATTTATTTATTGGTAATCTACTTACTTCTTTTGAATCATTAAATTCCTCATTAAATCGGTTTACTTTTTTTCTTTCTCTTGTACCTGACACTTCTAATGGTTGATCTAAAAGAGGAATGGATTTCTTCTCCTTATTATCATCTTCATTCTTATGGCATGCATCCTCACTTGACTCACTTATATTTTCACCGTCAGATTTGCGTTTTAGAGTGTCACTGTTTTTGGAAGGCTCTTTAACTGTGGATGCTTTTTCAGAATTTTTATCATCTAATATATTCAAAGCAATCTCCTTATTACTGTTATCTGTATTTTCTTCAGATTGGATTGTAGAATCTTGTTCTTTTGAACTTTTCACTTCTGATACTTTTTTGGATTCACCGGATTTACCCTATTGAAGATACAAACAAAAAACAAATATAAGTTGAGAAAATACTACTTCCCGCCTTTTTTAATTATATACGCTGTATTATTATTTGCGGCCATGATGCTAATTCGCAAACATAAAACATGCTATATACACCAAAAAAGATTTATACAACATGTACAAAATAATGTTATGATAAGAAACTTCACCTCTGCGGTTCCACCTTCAACGTTTTCCTCTTCGCCAGGCATCTTAAACCATTAGTACAATCATAAAAAATATAATACTTGTACAAGCCACTTTTCACTATTCACTGTTACTTTATTACCACTTCACTAACACGAATATTTATGTATTACTTTTTCTAGTCTTTCACATATGCAATACTAACACAAAAAATATTTGAAAGACAGGTACACTACCACTCGTCCTTTACATGCTGTACAACGTAATTTTATTATTTACTTCGTTTTACTTATTTTGTCGAGTTTTTGCATATCTGCTTTTCATCGTAATAATAAATAAGGTAAATAACAAGATTAATATTATGATAAATGAAAGACCACACGGACGCCACGGACTATTGATGACACTGATAAGTTATACAAATTATACGATTATAGATTATATGTGGATTATATTTACACCATAGATTACAGATAGTTTATACTTAGGTTATTTTCATTCGCTTTAGGCGTAAAAACATTTATTTATTAAAAATTAACATTAGTTTCAAAATTTATCTTTAAATTTTATTTATTCTATTTTTCATTTTTTTAACTATTTTATTATTTTTTAGCATCTTTTCGTTTTTATTTACTTTATTAAAGTTGGTAACACTATTACCTACAGTTCGCTTCTTTTCTCAATTTTGGCTTATCTTAGGTTTATTCCTGTGGTATTAATCATAGATTAAATAGTTTTGGGTTTTGGTATTATTTGATCTGTGGTATTCATTGATATATCTCAATATATCTTCTTTCTGGTTTCTGTCTCGTCCTGTGGTCTCGTCCTTGTGTTGGTGTAGAAAATTATTTAGCATTTCTAAAATATAATTGTAAATCTAAGAACATCCTTAAAGTTTGAAACCGAAGTATCGTTTTATCAACAGGAATAAAAAATGCCACCTAAATTTGATCCAAATGAGGTGAAATTCGGTAAGGTTGTGATTTAGAAGAAAATTATTTAAGGTTATGTCTTTAATTAATCTTTTTTGTTAGTTTATTTGCGATGTGTTGGTGGTGAGGTCGGCGCTACATCTTCCTTGGCCCCAAAAATTGGTCCTTTAGGTTTGGTGAGTATCAAAATTCTTTGCTAATTCCTTCAGTTATGATGCTTTAATTGTAGTCGCCTAAAAAAATTGGTGATGACATTGCCAAAGGTACAGCAGATTGGAAAGGTCTTAAGATTACGGTCCAATTAAGAATCCAGAACCGACAGGCCCAAATTAGTGTTGTACCTTCAGCTGCTTCCTTAATAATCAAAGCCTTAAAGGAACCACCACGAGATAGGAAAAAACAAAAGAATAGTAAGCCATGTTTATACAGTTTTTAATACAGTACAATTAAATATTTTACTTCTTTTAGTTAAACACTCTGGAAATATAAGTATTGATGATGTTCTTGCAATTGCCAGACAAATGAGACCAAGATCTATGGCAAAGCAACTATCAGGAACAGTGAAAGAAGTTTTAGGTACTGCACAATCTGTAGGTTGTACAGTTGATGGAAAACTACCACATGATTTAATAGATGAAATAAATGATGGCAGTGTAGAAGTTCCAGAAGAATAAATAAATATTTACAAATAAATACTTTGTTGTATGTGAGTATTTGACTTGAGTTACCTTATCCAAAATATTAAAAAAAAGACAAAAATCCTGACAAACTAAGAGATCAGCAGCTAGTATTTAATGTTTGTAAAGCAGGTATTTTAAAATAGGTTTTACTGATGTCAATAATTTCATCTTAAAAGTATGTATTTGAAAAGTAGAATTCATGTTTCCTATTTAAAGTGAATATTGTTGGTGTCAGAAATTTAAATTTCTCTTAACATTAGAGACTTCTTTTGCAACATTTCTTAAATTGATTATTTTAAAACTGATCTTAATATATATTTTTAAATTGAAATAATGTAAGCTTAATTGAATTAAAGTAGGCAATAAGAATAATAAATTCAAAGAAAATGTAAGATATTTGTATATAAAATGATAAAATAATGTGGTAATTATTAAACTTTCTTGATATTTATATGTATGTGTACATATAAACGTTTTGTACTGAAAGTATAATTGAGAACAGCAAATAAGACAAATGAAACTATTATTATGCACTAGAAAATTTTAGATTACAAATTCAGAACTATAACTTTTCATCTAATCTCCCTCCTGGTCAGCTTCCTCCTCTTCTTCAAATTCTCCTTCCTCTTCAGCAGTCGCGTCTTGGTACTGTTGATATTCAGATACCAAGTCGTTCATGTTTGATTCTGCTTCAGTAAATTCCATCTCATCCATTCCTTCTCCTGTGTACCAATGCAAAAACGCTTTTCTTCGAAACATTGCTGTGAACTGTTCGCTAATCCTTTTGAAAAGTTCTTGAATGCATGTCGAATTTCCTATAAAAGTCGACGACATCTTTAGTCCTCTTGGAGGGATGTCACACACAGCAGTCTTTACATTATTCGGAATCCATTCGACGAAATAGCTACTGTTTTTACTTTGAATGTTGAGCATTTGCTCATCAACTTCCTTCATTGACATTCTGCCTCTAAATATAGCCGCGACAGTCAAGTATCTTCCATGCCTGGGATCGCAAGCTGCCATCATATTTTTTGCGTCAAACATCTGCAAGACAAGCTCGGGAACCGTTAAGGCTCTGTACTGTTGGCTACCTCGGGAAGTAAGTGGGGCAAATCCCGGCATAAAGAAATGTAATCGAGGAAATGGAACCATATTTACTGCCAATTTGCGCAAATCTGAATTCAATTGACCGGGAAATCGGAGACAGGTAGTTACGCCAGACATAGTTGCAGAAACCAGATGATTAAGGTCACCGTACGTAGGTGTTGTTAATTTTAAAGTACGAAAGCAAATATCGTATAAAGCCTCATTATCAATACAGTACGTTTCATCCGTATTTTCTACCAACTGGTGTACAGATAAAGTGGCATTATACGGCTCGACAACAGTGTCGGATACTTTAGGCGAGGGTACGACCGAAAACGTGTTCATTATTCTGTCTGGATACTCTTCTCGTATTTTTGAAATTAACAACGTACCCAATCCGGATCCAGTCCCACCACCTAATGAGTGTGTCAACTGAAATCCTTGCATGCAATCGCATCCTTCCGCTTCTTTGCGAACAACGTCTAGAACAGAATCTAGTAATTCTGCTCCTTCTGTATAATGCCCTTTGGCCCAATTGTTACCAGCTCCACTCTGACCAAATACAAAATTGTCTGGCCTGAATATTTGTCCAAAAGGTCCTGATCTAACGGAGTCCATTGTTCCTGGTTCGAGATCCACAAGTACAGCTCTGGGAACATATTTTCCTCCCGTGGCTTCATTATAATAAACATTAATTCTTTCTAGTTGTAAATCGGAGTCTCCATGGTATGTTCCTGTCGGATCTATACCATGTTCATCGGAAATGACCTCCCAGAACTAGTTCAAAAAAATAAAAATTTATGCGTTTTTACTTTAAATTAATATTAATTTTAGACTTACCTTTGCTCCTATTTGGTTTCCGCATTGTCCTGCTTGAATATGTACAATTTCTCTCATTTTATGTAATTTTCGTTATAATTTTATAAAACCAAGTTGAAAAAAATTCCGTATATGTATGTTAGGCGGTTATTTAAACAACTCATGTATCTATGGAGAGTTTGTTTTAAATGCTTGGCCTCCTACAAAACCACATTATTATAATTTAAATTTGAAATTTACATGTCGGGAGCCTGTTTTGATTGGTTTGAATTTGAAGAAAGATAGGAAACAAGAGAATCTACGTGAAAATCATTGGGTAAACAAAAACTGTTTATGAAGAATTCATTATGATTCATTAATTAGTAATTCTTAACTTTTTAAAGCAATGACAATGAAATTTTATTTGATTATAAATTTATTTGCCTTTATCGCAACAAGCTTATCTAAATTAAACGTTCCACGAGTTCTTTTGCCACTTTTTAAAGAAATTCCGATAACATTCACTTTGGAATCTACTGACGGAGATTGTTATCGCTGGTATGTTTTTTCTTATTATAAACATTATATTTATCCAATAGTTGAATGTTTTTATCATGTTAAGGAGTGTAGCAGAAGAAGGTGTAGTACTTGTTGAACCTGTCGATTTCGACAAAGAATTACAATGTTGGCGAAGAGCTATTGTAAAAACATCACCAAATTGTGCAACTAGAAATGTGGCTGTCGTTTTGGCGGAAGATATTCACTCCAAACAAGTGGTTCGATGTGATGTTATCGTAGATACAATAAGCTCTTTAGCCATTTCAACTACAACCAAGGAGCTTCTTTTAGAGGATGCACCTGAGGCGTTTGAAGTCAGAGCTTATGATCATCAAGGTACTGCTGTGAATGACAAGAGCGTGATTTGTTAATTTAAATTTTGTTTCTTAATTTTAACTACTTAACAGGAAATTGTTTTACAACTTTGGAAGGAGTTCAGTTTAATTGGGCGGTTACATGTTTGGGCCCGAATAAAGAGGAAATGCTTTTAAGATTTATTAAATTTAAAGATTCACCATATAAAACAACTCCTTCGATCACTAAAATGGAGGAGGAAAATAATAGAGGAGGCATAGTGCTAATGGAAGGAATAAAAACTGGAACTGCTAAAGTAGATGAAACGAAACCTTTTATATAATAATATAGTATCTACATTCTGTAATTTTTCAGGCATCTGCCAAGTTGCCCTATAAGGAGTACAGTCATATAAAATCAGCCGAGGTAACACTAACTGTGAGCGCTAATTTAATTATAATTCCTTCCCAGGTGCACATAATGGTTGGTGATGAAATCACTTTTAAAATACTTCAGGCATGTTGTCTTAGTTTCTATACTTATTTTTTTTTCTACAATTACATAATGTAAAATTGCTTTTGTTGTGTAATTTTCATAGTTAAAACGGGGAAATAAAGAGCACATATCCTTGCCACATACACAATACCATTTGAAAGTCGAGTCGGAAGATTTAGCAACCACAACAGGAGGAGGTAAGATTATAATATGTTAATCTATTATTGTATGTTAATGAGTTGATGTATTCATATTGTAAAAGTAATACTACCAAAATGTATCTTTGTGTCTTAATATGGGTTTCTGTAGGTACCATTCTTACATTACATAAAGGAACTACAAAAGTTGTATTATACGATAGAAATGTAAATATGGACAATCCAAATGTGAAGTTACCATCAGCCGCATTAAATGTCGTCGAACCACACAAAATATTCATTACAACATTTCCGTATAGAAGTTCGTCCGTTTTAATTTCCGAAAATGTTGATATAACGATGGAAGTGTATTCTAGGTCATAAGATCATAAACCATAGTTTAATTAACAATTGAAAATTAAATTTTAATTGTTTTTGGTTCTCAGGGATAATTATTTAATTCATATGGGACCAAACGTGCATGCCGTCTTAAATGTTAACGAAATATTTCACGTTAATGAAATAAGTGCGAATGGAACTTGGTTGACAGGGTGGGCAGTCAAAGAAGGCACAATTCGGATCCATGCCCATTTTAAAGGTACTGAAAGAGCTAAAGTTAAAATCGCCTCTACCACTAATTTAGAAGTGTACCCGAGAATAGTTTTGACTCCTTCTGAAGTTGTTTTTCCATGGGATCCGGAAACTCAACCCACGTAAAGAACATGCAACACATAAAATGTTTTTTTTATTTACTTTTTTAGTAAACAGCACAAAATTATTTGTAGCTTTGAAATACAATTAAAGGCCGACGGAGGCGACGGAATCTTTTTATGGAGTAGCAGTAACCACACAATTGGAATGGTGACTCAAACGGGTCTTGTAAGGGTACACAATTACGGTTATTTTGAAGTATCTGCTTCCATGCAACGAAATCACAATAATAGACAATATACCAAGTAAATAACTTATGACTAAGCATTAAAAAAGGCCTGATTGTGTAACTGGTTTTAACAGTATTTAAGATTTGTGTTTTGTTATTCAGATTTCATATTGTTTTTCCATCTCGTCTTGAAATTACTGAGTTTATTATGGAAACAGAAATCGGTGCACCGGTTTACCTTCATGTGGCTTTGTACGCGGACATACCATCATCAAACGTAGATGGTACTTATTCCCAAGTGCCCATTTCTCATTGTCAAAACGTAAACTTCGACATTGAAGTGTCCAACGATAATTTTATCTACAATCGTTCAGACGTTATAAAGCCTGTGGGAATATCGTGTGCTAACGTAGCTCTAGTTGGTTTAAAAAGTGGATCTAGTCAGATCGTCGTTTCTTGTACGAAAGGCGGTCGCAAACTAGAAGATACTGTTACGGTAACTGCCTTTAATCCGCTATCATTACTTTATCCGAAAAGCGAAATTGTATTAGCTCTTGGATGTTCGATTCAAATGGTAAAAAAACTCACAAAGTTCGCTTATCGTCTTCCTTACTCTAAACTTAAACACTTCAGATATTCACCGGTGGTCCTCCAATTTTAAAAACCCATTCTTCGGATCACAAACGTGAAGTGTCTGTAACGAATATCGATATAATAATGGCTGTAGACAATACTAATGCAATTGATAAATTTGTAATTGAAGTTACATGTCGAAAACTTGGAGAAGCCAATCTTACCCTCACTATTGGTAATATACCTACACTTACTAATTGCAAATATCATGCATATTCTAAAACCGTCACGGTTTTTTGTGGGCAACCGGGAAAAATACAACTTCGGCCGGCTTTGAAGGTGAATTATTTTTTTAAATTAAATATGCAATACTATAAAACCAACGTTTTTAATAATTTTGCGTCAAATTTTATACTTTTCAGCCAAACAGATAAGAGTAAAATTAAGTTTTAACTTCGTCATTCATGTTTATAATAAATAAATCTTCTTTTAGGTTGAGGATGGTATGAGTTGTCCACTGAATGTTGATGCGGGTCGCGTAATAGCATACAGTGGCAAAGACATTCACGTGGACGTGAATGTTTTCGATGCCGAAGGTAGAAATTTTTTGGACGCTTCCAGTTTACTCTTTCGTTGGGATATAAGACCGAAAGATATGGCGAAAATTCACAACCAGAATGGTATTTACAAGAAGGATCAAACTAAAGCAGGATTAAATTGTTTAAACTACCAACTCCTTACGCCATTAAAAAAACACGGAGAAATGCAACTAATTGCTCATGCTGTTGGTTACAAAAAAGAAGTGTTAAGCAAAAGTAAGGCGACCTGTATCAATTGTAACACTGTTAATAGAAAAGTAACGGCGGAGCTTTTAAGAAAAGCTACTGCTCAATTACTATTAGTTGACCATGCCGTTGTCAGTCCGAGCGAAATAAACATCTATAACAATCCTCTGAATAAAAAAGTTATATCAGTAACAGGTGGTTCCGGTTATTTTGAATTCAAATTGAGTGCAAAGGATGTCGCATTGATAAAATACAATGACGCAACTCGACAAATCGAGGTAACTCCTAAAGGCGACGGAAACACTGAGATAATGCTAATAGATCTTTGTCTGCCTTCACAATCGCCTGTCGTAAACGTTAAAGTTGTCTCCATAGCCATCATAAGGGTCGATATGTCGGAAAAGATTCAAGTTGGTAGATGTATTCCATGTACGGTTAGATTTTACGATGACACGGATAACTTGCTCGCCTTAAATGATATAGCAGCGATTAATATCGCCATTACTTTAAGCAAGGATATCGTAAAAGTAAAACGACTAATAAAGAATCACGGAAATGTCCGAAATTCTGGAGAAGCACATTTTATCGTTACAGGTGCAAAGTTTGGTTATTTCATTGAATAATAATTATAATTTTTTCAGAATGTTTTAGGTTTAGAACTCGGATCAACGAATTTAGCATTTTCCGTTAAAAATGGAATCAAAGATATAAAAAGTGCATTAATCGAACTGGTGGTGTTTCCGCCTCTTAGAATATCCCCGAGAAACGCCACCCTTCTTATAGGTTCCACATTGCAGTTTACCTCTAAAGGTGGACCTTATCCTGACTGTACCATCGAATATAAAATTGATAACCCTCAGATCGCTTGTACGTACCTGTTATATCACTTTTTCTTTTAACAATAACTTGAGATATTGTAGTTGTTGTTTCTATTATATATTCCATTTAATTAGATATAAACGAGTTTGGAGTGGCGAATGGATTAAAACATGGTATTGTTTCTGTTGGTGCAAGAGCAATTGGAATAAATCCGTCCACTGGCCAAAAGGTTGTATTTTCTGAGGTGAGTGTAACGTTTAGACGTCTGTGTATACTACTAAAAGAGGCATTATTTATTTTCAAGGATAATGTAATGGTTGAAATAATATCATTAACTGGAATAAAAATAGCTGCCCCGTTAACACGTTTTGTAAGTGGTTCGACGGTCCCTGTATGGATCACTGGAGTGCCAGAGAAAATTTCTGCATCAATATTGGCCAATGTAGAGCCGCCGATTCGTTTCGAGTGGGCCGTCGATGATCCCGATGTTGTAAAAATTGTGGGAATATTTGACCCTCTCAGTATGTAAATACTTAAATTATTATTAACATAGAAATAATAGAATATCATTGCTAAATAAACTGTAAACTAGATTATCTAATTATAAAAAAATAAATACCTACCGCAGGGATTGTATACGGGCAAGAAGATAATATTGCCGTAAGATTGAGGGGTCTAAAAGCGGGAAAAACTATTTTGCGTTTGAATACAGTTATGAATGGGGCGGTTTTAAATAAATCGAAACAACAAAGCATCATTCTGAAGACGCACCTGAACATTGATGTGTTTGAAAAATTAAATTTAAATATACCAAAGGATGTTCACGGAAAAGAAATATTAATGGCTCCCTTCTCTTCTATTTTACTCCACACTAATATGGAAGAATTACTTAACGTTAAATACAGGTTAATTATAATAATAACAATTATGCAGTTTCTCTAATGCTTTCCAAATTTATTATGAATTTAGTGTGTCGAATGCTAGAGATCCGTTCACGGAAAGCATAGAAAAATTAGATGATGCAAATAAGACCATCATAAAGGTGTCACCTAGAGGAGTAATAAAATCTTTTGGAAATATTGGAAAAGCCATAGTCGTCATTGAAGCAACCGATCCAGAGAATTTATCGCAGCAAATGACTTTAGTAGTAGAGGTTCAGATTGTTTCGATAAATAAATTACTATAAATTAAAATGTTTTAATGTTATATAGGTTAAGTCTATCCATTACATGATGGTTAAGGCGGACGCGAAATGGAAAGTGAAACATAGCAAAATATTAAACAGTATACCGTTAGGATCTGAATTTCTGTTACGGACACTTTATTATGACAGCATCGGTTCTAAATTTACATGTGGAAGTTTACAACTCCATGTTCATAATTCTAGACTAGATTTTGTAAAAATATCACCGACCTGTTGCAACGATTCGATATTAGTTTCGACAAAAACAAAGGGAAGTTCGGTTGTTAAAGTTTGGGGCGAAGGATGCCGAGGAACCGCCGACTATATTAAACTGAATGTTAAAGAAGCAATAACACCGGCACTGGTATAACAAATTGATAAAAACGCTATTTTTAAAAATAGTAAAGAAATAACCATTGTTGTTTATAGGAGACATTAACTATTGGCGACATAGTCTGTTTTCAGACCCCATTAGAACCAGATAAAAGCGAAGTAGTGGCGAGGTGGAGTGTCAGTGACAAATATTTACAACTTCTAGATGACACGAAGGGTATAATCCGCGTGGCAATCGCTGCTGCTACGGATGTTTATTTAACACATGATTTACACCAAGCGTCTCCCATTAAAATAACCATTGAACCTCCTATCACAATTCGTACGTTTGAAGATACAAAAAAACACGTTACCAACACGCCCCTGCGAAAGCCATATACTATTCCTTTAGTATTTGGCATTGTAAATCAAACTGAACGAATCAAAAGCACAGTGAGTACAACTTTTGAGATAAGAAGATGACATTAGCGATTTAAATCCTTTATTTGATTCATTTTTTAATATATTACAAAGAAACCAATTATTCAAGAAAAACGAAAGTACTTTTTCTTTATTATGATTTCTTTCTTTGTTACAGTTCATGGGCTGGGACTGCAGAAATGATCTCACGCCCTTACTCACAAGTTATCCCCATATTTGTTATCTTAAATTTACAAACGAAAACATAACCGAAAACGTCTACAATATATTGAAAACTCATCCTAGCTTCGATTCAGATACAGGTTTTAAAGTTGCAAATTATGTACCTTTGATCATTTATAGTAAATATGTAAATTTAATAGAAACGCGCTTTAAATTTCGAATTTTTAAGGTCAATATTCGTGTAGTATAACACCTTCACCATTAAATACTGAAGAATTAAGCGTACTCGCTACTAATTTAATTGTTTGGATAGAGGTACCCGAGGCTCATTTAAAATCGAACCCGATCGAATTACGTTTCCTTCCTGGAATTTTTATAAATAACGAATTGTTAATAAAGGACAAATATTTCGCTCTTCTTACCATAACCGGATTGAGAGAGGTTTTGGAATACGTAAAGGTGATGACATTAAACAAGTATGTACATACATATTTAGTTTTGAAATTTTAGGTGGAAGCAAACGATCCTTCAGTTCTTTCCGTTCCCCCGACGTATTATCCGAACGATAATAAATTAATTTTAAAAATCGAGCTTGTGGACTATCATTGGAAACTCGAAGAACTCGAAGAACCGATGATTTTAAAAGTTATTTCACCTCTTACATCACAACAAATGAAGGTATACCAGAGAAAATTATTTTTATACAAAATATAGTACCTACAATTCTGTATAAATCATTAGGTAATTGTCAAAGTAGATAAATCCATCATGCCAACTTGTGGAACGACAAATCCAGGACGGTTGACAAATTTGTTTGGAAGCAGTGTGGGATTTATATGCATTTCAACAACAATTATTTTCTTGGTTTCTTTTTATGGTGAATAAATTTACAATTATTATTTTCAACGTTCGTTCATATCTGCATATGTATTTTATTTTAGTTTATTCAACTCACATGCAACCAGTCGTTAACGTAAATCTTTCAAGAAGATCACTTTTAACAGAAAGTGAGTGTAATGATAGTATAAAAATTAACGTGTAAAAAAGTGTATTTGTTCGATTATATATATATTTTTTTCTACTAGAGCGTCCGTCAATGATTTCAAAAGAAAGTGCAGTATTAGGAGAATCAGCTTCGTTTAAAAGATCTACGACGTTTCCTTTAAATATCCCAACTCGATATTCCAGTAAAATATCCTGTTCGCCTGGATGCACGTCCTTTTCTCGACAAACTAATATGTTAAATGCCGACGTGTACGGCGAAACCACCAATTCCTTTTCTCCTGGCTCAGGAAGAACGAAACGCTTTATATAAATCGTAAATAAATTTTTAAATGGCATGTACAATTATAAGACAGGTGAGATTTGTATTTATTTCTGAAAGTACTTCTCTTTTTTGTGATAAATTACTGTTGAAATGTAATTTATTTAAAAATAATTTTTAAATTAAATGTATAACAAAGCAAGTCTCTCGTTGATAATGCCCATAATGGGCAAATCACGTGTGCACTGTGAAAAATGATAGTGATAATTGAGGCAAGTCCCCTTTTAGTTTATTTTAAATGTACAACAATAATAATTACAGAATATTATCTGTTAACACAATTATAAAGAGGCTCAATTAATTCTTCTAAGGTCCTAAGAAAATAAAAGCCATTAGTCTCAACAAATACATTCTAATTAAGTAAAATTACAAAAAAGATTAAGTTGTGGAGATAACGTTTTAACAGTTTCGTTCTATTTAATAATGAATTGATTAATTAATTTTTTGCATTTAATAAATTATTCATTGTTTATATCTGCTGGTTTAAAATGATTCAATAAATTAATCGTCCATTCATCTTCAACACCTTTTGTGAACTCTCTAATAAAACGGTAATTACAAATTAATATTCTAGTTCGATATTCTGGCAACATTCCCATATTTAGAGGGGGCTCTTCTCCCCTCGCCTTCATTAAAGAAAGGCCTCGCAAAGCGTGATAAACCATCGTAATTTCAACAAATCTTCTGTTAGTAGAATCATCCGAAAATATGATTCCTATCTAAAAATTATAGACTTGTATTCACATTTAAATTGTATATATATATATGTACTGTAAATCAAAGTGGCCTTTATTTTTATTAAAAGTAAATTATCGTGTATCCATTTACCCATCTCATAGTAATACCAAGCCTACTAATATATTCATCTTAACATAAGGATTTAAAATTATATGAAATTCCTTCTTAATAATAAGTCAACTGGGCACAGATAACAAAAAACTGCATATATATACATATATGAGAAAAAATAATGCAAGTTACCTGATATGGGAAAGAAAAATATATATCATCAGACCTAATAGACAGTTCTTCTCTTTGAGCTAATGACATAGTGGAAATAGATTTTTCAAGATTTGTTAATACATCGCTTGTTACCAATCCTTTTAAAGATGTATAATCTCCTTCAGCAAGCTCTGATGATACTATCTATAATATAATATTTAAAAATGAAACCCTCACAAATATAACACTTGCTATTTTATGTTGTGAATACCTCGACTGCCTGCTTAGAGCCCCTAACAAATTCAGAAAGGGTGAATTCTCTATCAAAATAAGGTTTAATAATTAATGTCGCAAAAATGAAATTACGTATAGATTTGAAAAACGAAGGCCACACTATTTCTGGAAAATTCATTAAAGTGTCCATTTTCTTTGTCGGGGGGCCACTGCTATCGCTGCTACAAAATCGTTTGTGGTTGTTATCAGATACTTTCAAAATAAATGAATTTGAGGTTATATTATGATAATTACAAACAAACAAAGTTTCATCAACAACACTGCTATTAAATAACATCATCCTTTGAAAAAAACAATTTCGAAGATTAGACGTAAAACTGTTTCTTTTTAAAATAAAATTCATTTCGGAAATAAATAAATTGTTATTATGCTCTAAACATAACCTTATTCGTTATTAAATTGACGCCATTCTGCTAGCTTATTCGCCAATTTTGTTACACGGAATTTATTTTATATATCTATGGCTAAATTGAAAACGTTATATAACCCATTATACATAAAAGATGGTTGTTAACGTAAACGCAGATAGTGAATTTAAATAAGTATTAATATTTTGACATTTCGGACACAAACGATAAATTTTATCTAGAAAGTAATTTTTTGCTAACAATAAGTATTCAAAATAAATAAAATATATTGAAATAACAACATTTTCTACTATGCGACAAATGTGTAAATGAATCTAAAAAACTTAAATACTAAATGCCATTTTTTATTATTTGGTACTCATGATTAAGACAAAAAATAGTACGGCAATGAACAAGCTCATATATTTCTATAAGTTTTGCATTTATAAAACAACTAATCAATAATTATAATTGTACATGCACAATTCATCGGTCAAAATAAACTAAAGCTCGCTTTTTGTATTACATAAGTATGTTTTGTATGTATGTGTCATAAGTTTGCATTATAATTATATAGTAATAGCAGTAATATATTAAATACACAAATATGCTACACTATTTAAAAAGAACCACGAGAGCAAAATTATATAAATATAAATCTATCAATACGTGAAAATAATACTTACAAAAATTAGATTTAGCGACTAAATTGTTATTAATATATTATATAAGGTTGTATATAATAGTTAGAGATACAATTTGTATGTAAGTGAAGAATAAGCAGTTTTTCTCTTAGATATATCTATTGAAAATCTTTACTTTTTCAAATTAAAAGTGGAATGTAAACGCTAAAAAAATACCTCTCAAAATATTTATAACAGAAGTACATAATTAAAACACAAATGCATTTTTTATGAGATTACTGCAGATACGCAAATAAGATAAAACGTTAACGTTGGTCGCCTGTAAAACTATACATTTATGACGATGTTTTACATCAATTTCATTTACAATTAATGAGAATCATTATTTGTTTTTAAGTATGTATTAAAATATGATTAACAAATAACGGCATCATATATAGTGACATTTAAAACAACATGTAACAACACATTTTCTGTTTGCTATTAAATATTCTTTTTTTACCTCGAACTAGAGGCTTTCTTAATAGGTACATAATGTAGGAAATAAAAGGAGAATAAACATATTACATACCAGTTAATATATGGAAAAAAAATGATCTGTTTACTTGTACATTATTGCTGTTGCTGGGCAGTTTGTTGTTGGATTTCAATTTTTTCGACCGTCATATCCGGATTCATTGCAGTCGCCTCTTGGATAGCTTCGGCTAAAGCACGATCGTGGTCAATTGGATCCCCGTCCGATTGAATCGTTATTTTTTGCTCTACACGTGTTTCAACCACACCATCTCGTTCGGTTTTATACTGAAGTTTATGCATAAAACACATATATTTAACATTGTCCTACATTAAAAATAAGAGAAATTTCTTCTACTTACCGTTATAGTTTCGACAGTTCGAGTTTTCGAGCTAATCGTTTGGGAACTAACTATTTCGCCAGTAGCTTGATAATTTCCGTCTTCCGACTCTAAATGGACTTTTCTAGTTTCCGTAGCAACAACCGGTACTTGTGTAGTGGAAATGGGTGTCGTTCCTGGTTCTCCACTGTAAACTATTGTCTCTGTGTGCACAATTCCTTCCGGAACTTCTCCCTAGAAAAAATTCAAAACGTTATGTTGTTATACAAAACAATTGTTAAATCGTCATGTTTACTTTATCTTCCGTTAGTAACTATATTTATCCACATATTTGAATGTTAGCTGTATTTTATTACTATTACTTTAACCTACCTTTAAGTTACCGGTATAATTGTGGCGATTTGATTGTTCGGGAGGATCGATGGGTGTACCGGAATCATCGGAACTTGTAGAGCATATGCTATCTCTTCGTGCTCGCTATTATTATTACAAAAAGCCATGCCATTTTAGCAAAAACAAAAAACATTTGTGCATTTCTTATTTTATTATTGGATATATAAGGTAATAATAGCTCAAGCAAATTTATTTTCGATATATATATGTAACCAAGAATTATTTTTTACGAGACTTCTCGTATTAAGTTTTGGAAATAAATTAACGATGAAACGACTCGTGTGTTAGTTAACAGATATGCTTTTTCGATAACGTTATCGATAAAATAAAACATAAGCAATTATTAGTACATGACGATGTAGCATTTTTTATAATAGCAGAAATAAAATTAAAGAAAAACAATAACCTGATCTCCGCTAACAACCGTACTAGTTGTTTTTACTTCTTGAGTAACCGTTCTTTGTTCTTGTCTAGTAGCACTCGAAGTCATAGAATGAGCAACAGTTTTTTCCTCCAGTTGTTGCGTACGAGCATTTGTTTCGAGATCTTCGTGAGTAGTTGCTGTTCGAGTTGTAACGGCTCGTGCGGTTACAAACGGTGAGTTGCTTTCGTCAGCTATAGCATCAGCCTTAACGGAAAAAATAAAAAAGCCAACTTAACATTGCATGCAAATAAAGCATTTTATCTTTTTGTACGAATATACGAATAAGGTAACTAATGTACAATATTATACTTACTTTATTCAATTGAGTGGAAACCGTTACTTCTCCTGTTCTGGCATCCTCCACTCGCTCTTGGATATTTTGTGTAACACCACCTTTATCCTTTGTTATGATCTGTTTGGTTGTTGTTTTAACAATTACAGGCATGGCGGGATGCTTCTTAAATTGTGACTTGTCTAGATTGACGATATCACTCAATGTTTCGGCCGAATAATCGTTTAAATCGTCTTCGCTCGATTCTTCATCGGATGCGCTAGGTTCTTTAATTCGTTTGGACGGACTGTGGCTTGTTCGAACTTTTGCTTCCGTAATGGTTTTAAAATGAGAAGGATCGATTTGTGCGTAGTTCAAAATTAATTCGCCAGTGATGGGGTTCTTTCTGGCCGTTGCAGGATCGATGTTACCGGTGGCGGGATCAATATGTCCCCATTCAGTATGTATTTTACCAGTTTTATCGTCGATTTCTCCAGATAACGTCATAATTTGAGTCACTTTAGTTTTTGAATTTGTAATTAATGGATCATTAGGATCGATTTGAACAAGTTTGCCAGTTTTAGGATCGATCATGCTGTACATATAAACCGTATGTTTTGGAATGCCGGTGATTTTACCTGTTCTTTTATCAATGTCATACTCATTGGGTTGTAATTCTTTTATTCGTTCTTCTGTTGTTGGAGATACCATGTAAATTTTTAGGATGACAAGTTTGCCAGTACTCGGTTCCTTTTTGGAATATTTCAAATAAATGTTTCCCGATTCTGGTTGGACTTGAGAAGATGAATACAAAGGTGATCCCGATTCATCAACATCTTTAGTTTTAGAATAAATTTCGTTGGTTTCTGGATCTATTAAAATATTCTTCGAGTCAATTTTAATCGAATTAGAGACAGATCCTGATTTTGGGTCGCCATATCCATATATGGTAGTTATATAACCGCTGACCGGGTCGATATGGCCACTAACAAATACATCTTGTTGTGTAACCGGATCTTGATGATCGAATATCCACACTTGATTATTTTTGTTATTAAACCGCACGTGTTTCTGTTGTTTTGGTACAACATTACCACTTTCATCGAGTTTTGGTTCTGCCATAAGAACCGACACCACTCTGCCCGTATTGGGATCTAATTTGCCAGTTTTTTTATTAACTGCACCTCTAAACATAATCTGGCCAGTTGTTGGATCAATTGTACCTTGTTTTACTTCTGTTTTTCCAGTTTTATAATCGATGTAGCTTAAAGTACCTTTCACTGGATCGATTTGGCCTAATTTAGTATCGATTCTATTGTTATCCGGATTATATATGCCATATGAAATTTCGGTCAGAGCATTTTTCGTTTCGACAATATTCTTTTTGTTATCTATTTTACCAGAAAACGTTGTTATCTGAACTTGAGGCACCACATGCTCTCTTATCTGGAATATCTGAATTAGGTCAGGATCAATTTTGCCAGATTTCGGATCTACGACGCCGATGACAATTGCATTACCTTTATCATCAAAAGAGATCGTTCTGGTTTCCGATCTTTTCGTCTTTCGATCATCCGTTGTGATTGTTGATGAGGACAAATTAATTTTACCAAATTTACTGTCGATGTCCTCAGTTACGTTGTTCTTCAGTGCTTTTACTGTTTCTACTTGTGCGGTATTAAGGTCGTACGAATTTTTGGAAGGATCCAGTTTACAAGTAATAACAGTCATTTCGACAACAGAATCGATAGGACCTCCAATTGTAATTATCTTTTCGAAAGAATCGTCGCCTTTGAAACTAGCAGGATCAATAAGACTATTTTTAATAACAATTTGTCCGTTGTTCTCATTTATTAATACAGGTTTAGCTTCAACGTTGCCAGATCTTGGATCGTTTATGAGCAACTTTTTACTTTTAATATCTATCAACCCATACTTTGATTGTATTAAACCAGTAGAGGTGTCCAATGAAGCAGTTGATTGTTCGACTTGACTTTTTTCCACGTCTACCTTTCCGGTCTTAGGTTCAGTTTTAGTTGTAACTGCGGTAATTTTAATGATTCGTTTTTTAGGCACCAATACTTTTGACGCAGATGCATCCTGTGCCTGTTTAAGTCCAGCAATTGAAAAGACGTATCCTAAACTTGGATTGGTTTTGCCTATTTTAAGATTGATTACTTTATCACTGGATATCATTAATTGATTTGTTAACGGATCTATTTTCCCTTGTAAGACATGTAACTGACCTGTTGAAGAATCTCGTGTTGTAAGGGTAGCTTTTTTCAAATCGATCACGCCATATGTAGTATCAATTAAATTAGTTTGAGGGTCGTAAATACCTGATATATGATCGACCGTTCCGTTTTCTATATCCACGGCCCCTGTGTTTAGGTCTCTCTTTGATACAATGACCATTACTTTTACCAATGGTCTTTTAGAGGAGCTTATTAGATCAGTTTTGGACAAACTGGACGACGACGATAAGTGCTCTTTTAATGTCGATTTTGTTTCTGCACTGGGTTGAACTGCCAATCTTTCCGCTTTAATTAAATCCATTGACAAGTCAGACGATTTTGGTAAAATCGGCAATTCTGGAATCTTTTGGATATCTTCTGTCTTAATTACATGCTTTATTTCTGGTGGCTTTGAAATGAGTTTTTCTACTACTTGCTTTTCACTGCTGTCGTTATCACCGTCATGTAGCTTAGGTTCTGCAATTTCGACTAAAATCGATCTGCCCAAATGTTGGTCGATTTTACCCGTTTTAGGGTTGATAAACCCACCTTTAAAAGTAAGAGCTCCTGAATGAGAATCTGCATGGCCGTGTTTAATTTCTAACTTTTTCGTCTTCAGATCCATCACCGACAAATTTTCAGCAATAGGATCCAAAATACCGTATTTTGTGAATATTTTATTTCTTTCCGGATCATACAGGGCAACGGTAGTTTCTAGACTTGAATTTGTCGACTCAACGGCGTTTCTCTTAGAATCTACCTTGCCCAAAGTAGAAGAGATTCGGACTTCCGGATCGAATTCCTGCTGTTTGTCTATTTTAATTATTTGAAGCAGATTTGGGTTCGATCTGTTATAAACAGTAACGTTCCCATCGTTGTCTTTATTTATTTCGATTGGATTTTTAAGGTATGCGTCAGTTGCTGAATCTTTGGTACAAATTGTTTTGTTAACAAAATCAATTGTTCCATGTTTGGTGATAAATTCACCTGTTCCAACTAAGACTTTTCCGTAGCTTACGTCTGTATGAACTTTTTGACCATCAAAAGTGCCAGTTTGTAGATTTTTATTTGTCGTTAATGTAGTTACCGTGAGTACAGGATCCTTATTACCAATTACTTTTATAATTTGAGCTAAACTTTTATCTATCTTTCCTGTCTTTGAATCCGTGTAAGTTTTTCGAAAAATTTCTCCCGTTTTTTCGTCCAATTCAATTGGATATTTAACAAACTTATTTGATCCAGATGTCACAGCTACAAATTCTTTATTTTTTAAGTCGATCTTGCCGTACTTAGTTTCGATAATGTCATCTAATGGATCAAAAATTGCAATCAAAATTTCAGAACTACTCTTCGATCTATCAAGTTTATCTGTTTTAGGATCTTTTTTAACAGTAATTACTGAAAGTTTAATAATTCTCTTCTTGGGAACAATATGCGGTGCCAATGGACCAAGCAATACACTTTCTTCTTTCTCACTCTCTTTTGTCTCCACAACAGTTATAATTTCGCCCAGATCATTGGACTTATTACCCGTTTTTGGATTTACCAGAGGGCCCGTTGGAATATGAATTTGATTGGTTTGTGGAATACGAGAAGCATTCACGATTTCTCTCTGACCACTAACTGGATCAATTACAGTGGCCGATTCATTATCGGCATTGAATATACCATATTTCGTTTCAATATCACCGTTAGGGTGCAGTATACCGTCGCATTTAACAACTGTTTCGTTTTCATGGCTGTGCTTAGAATCTTTGATGTACGTTACAATAAGCACTTTTACCTTTTTCGGTGCTAATTTTGTCGCTTTATTTTGAGGTTGAACATGGGGTAGTAGCTGTGGTTGCTGCAATCGAATCGATGAATCAGCAACCGGTTGTTTTAAATCAGTTTTCAAAGTCCTACCAAAATTAGAATCGATCCTACCCGATTTCGGATTAACAAGTTCTTTAAACAGAATTTCGTCGGTATTTGGAATATGCTGACCATGTCTATTTTCTGATTTAATCGATTTGGGATCAGTAAACGTCAATGTTTCGGAAAATGGATCATATATACCGTACTTGGTGTATATCTTACAGTTTTGAGGGTCAAATACTGCCGCAGATGCATCAGCTGTAGCGTTTTTAGGGTCGATTTTTTTCTTACTATCTACCTTTCCGGATACCGATAAACATTTTATTTCCGACTCTATTTCCGGACCTATCAGAATGGTTTGGCTTAAGTTGTTATCACTGATACCAGTATGAGGATTTCTAGCACCTGAATCGATTGATATTAAATTACGGGCTCCGTCAAATCGAATGGGAACGGAAACTGTTTTGCCAATTTTAGGATCCTGATATACCAATTCCTTGTTTATTATATCTATAAGTCCATATTTGGTTAAAATATTCCCATTTTGAGAATTTACCAAGGCGTTTGAAGTTTCCTTGAATTCATTTCTTTGGCCACTACTATCTCTTGGTGACATTACAGACGTTATTTGCACTATGGGATCTATACTGCCTGGTAATGTTATGATCTGATTTAAATTTGGATCGACTTTACCAGTTTTTATATCAATAACGCCGCTCTTTATAATAACTTCCGACGCGTCAGGATCGATGATTACAGATTCGAATAACGTCTTGTTAGTTTTCGGCTCTTTACGAATTAATTTTGAGTTTTTAACATCGATCGTACCATATTTTGTACCAATGCTTCCTGAAATTGGATCAAAAACAGCGTCGCATATTTCTGTGTGTTCCGTTATTTCATCGCCTTTTTTAGACTTCGGATCTTTCTTACTAGTAACCACTTTTATTTTTATGAGTCTCTTGTTAATTAAAATCGGTAGTAATCCTGGTAGAGCTGTTTTGTTGTCTTCGATTATAGAAATAATTTGACCTTTGCTTGCGTCCTTGATTCCCGTTTCAGGGTTCAAAACTGCACCGGAATTAATAATTATTTGTTTAAAGGGATTAACATGCCCTTGAAGTACTTCTTTCTGATTAGTTGCAGGATCGATGGTTATAACAGATCCACTATACGGATCGATTAAACCATATTTGGAATCTATTAAACCAGTTTCTGCGTTTTGATTTACACAGGAAATATCGACAAAACCATTGTCTACGTCCAACTTTCCAGTTTTCGGATCCTTATTGGCTGTGATAACAAACAACTTGACAGTTCTAGTCTTGTTACTTGTAGGCGTTGAAATTATTGGTGTTACTGTAGCTGGCTGCGGAATGACAACAGGTTCTTTAATATAACGTTCGTTTTCTAGAAAAGATGATGTATTGTCTTTATCATTTCCGGGTTTGATCTGAGGATGAGCTCTAGGCTCGTTCTGGTAATTTTCAAGGGTCCCGTTGTTGTTTAAACCTTGATAATTGTCCCTCGTGTAACCTGGCAATTGTGGAGAACCTATGGGAGGACCGCCTTTCATTTTACTTTCATCCGTTTCCACTTTTTTCTCGGGTTTATCTTTTGAACGAATAGATAAAAATCCAGGACTCTGAAGACAAAAAACAAAACCATGCACTAATTCATGCACTACCAGTAGGAATTTTACTTAACAACGCTATATCTAGAATAGAGACACTTTCTTTATACATAAACCAGATAATCCAAGCGAGATCGTTTTTAGAAATACATTTATGTATATATATATATATATATATATATATATATATATATATATATATATAAAATAGATGGTACATGTACATATTTACAAATACGAAACATAAATTAACATCTTACTCACATTACAAATACCGTTCGTTACCTTTTACAAATTATACGTTCGTTCTACTTATGGTTTTTGACTTTTTTTAAGGTGTTGAATTTTACAAGTACTCTTGTTTATTTGGGCTGCTATCTTTTATACAAAAAAATAAAGTCTACTGACAAATTTCTTTATAATGTAACGAACAACTCACCTTTGACCGTTCTTTATTGTTCTTTTCATTCTCCTTTTGCAACTCATTAGGAGATCGATCGAGAATGCCCACTTCTTTATTTTTATCATTTTCTTTACCCTTTTTATCCATTATCCCACCGATGGGAAGCACAGAAACACCACCAACAGGCTTCTAATAATCAACAACAGTTCTTAGAAATATTACCTACTAATAATAATTTAAAATGACAAATGAAAATAAAAAACAGGCTAAATATAAATAAATGCAGTATTTGACCTTTGTATTTTTAAAAATTACAAAAACACCTTATTTTTGTCCTTCTCTTCTTTTTCTTTATCAGCTTTCGGAGGTTTCGGTTTCGCAGGATATTCGTCTTTATCTGGAGTGTACATATGTTCAATAGGATGAGGCATGGTGTGTCGTTTATTAATTTCATTGTATTCGTCCTCCAATCGATTACTTCCCAAAGCTACAAAGAAAGAACCTTTACAAAATCATTCGATTTTTATATAGAATTAAAACTGACGATCCATGCTGCGGGAAGTTAGTCTTCGTCCAGATAGCGACCTTTCGAAATGAGGGGCAGGCCTTTCAATTGGCATTTTTTTCGTTTCGTAATGTGTTCGGCCGGAATAACGGAATTTAGAACCAAGTCGAGGAAATAACGATGATTTTTGATTAGGTTCAGGTGTCACCAATCTTATTGAAAGAAAAAAAAAGGAAAACAGAAATGCATTTACATAATATGTAATTATAATTTTATAGATTACCTAAAGAATGTGTGGTGTTCGACACAAGTTTTCCATAACTTTTTTGCAGCCCTGTGATTGGCCAACTTGAAACCAATCGTCGACTCGAATTGTTCAAATTCACCGGGACGAATTTTTATGTAGAAGTTGTGTCTCTTGTAGCTGATTTTTAAAATTTTGGGCCAAGCGAATCTATTGATCCTCAATCGATCTCTGTAAACCAACAGACCTGAAGCACACACCCCTACAATTAATAAAATACAATTATTACATTACACATTTAAAATGAATATTTTATAAAATTAATGTTAACGGGTAATTTACCGAGATTGATGTCGACACCTTCGGAATCTTTTGCAGGATGAAGATCGACCCCGTACATTGCAAGTTTCTTTGCGTTTTCGAGATAATGAAGTTCCGCTTCTGCCGGAGATTGGCCCCTAAGTTACATACAACATTGTTAATATACATTAATTATTTGAAAGCAAATCAATACGTATAATATATAATAAAATGTAAATTGTAAATGTAATACATATTGAAATAAAAAGCTAAAAATTTTGAAAGAATATTTTTTTCAATTCAGGTTTTTAATATTTAAACCTGAAAATATAGTTACTTACTTATGAGTTTTGTGAAGTTCCATCACTTTCTCTTCCAATTCTGGCGATTGATTCGGAGCGAATTTAAAATCCTTTAGATAATTGGACTGGATAGTGTCAGGATCGTAATCTCCTAATTCTGACTGCACCAAGTACGATCCTAACAATGCGTGTGTAACAAAAGAGCATGGTAATCGATTATTGAGAATGTCGTTACGTATTTGTAAACATAGCTGGTAACGTGTTATGTCCTCCTGAAGTTGAGCTGGATCCGGAGGGTAAAATTTTACTTGAAAATTGAACTTCCAAGGTTCTGCTGTGTTCCAAACATTTTATTATTAGATGCTGTTAGTTTTAATTAACAATTAAGTATACACATAAAACTATAAATATGTATATAAGTATTCGTAATTTAACTTACCTTTAATAAATTTTACAATGCGCTTGTCCAAATCTAACCAGCACCTCGGATCTTGTCTGTCCACGTAAATAAGGCCGAAGTAATCCTTCTCGACTAAGTTTACCGCCTTACAAACTTTGTCCAGAAGATCTTGACCTTTCGCTTTTCTCTACAATATTAATTAAATAGATAACATTAATCACAGGAAATACATATGAATATTTTAAATAAAACGAAAACATTACTTTTTACAATAAATTACCTCTATATAGATGTCTAAAACGGTACCGTCCAACATGGTAACCTGAGCCAAAACGGTTCGATTTACGGTCAATGTTTTCGTTTTGGCTGGAGATGTATTACTTGTATCAGAATCGACTGCCATTTTTTTTTGCTCTGGCATATCCCTCTTACATTGAATGCTACAAAAAAAATATGTATTAAAAATTGTTTAGGTAAATGTTTTAACATAATACGACTTGGTCTTGTTACAACATACTAGGGGTGGAAACACACGAGGTCAGCCGCATTCTACTCTTATTATAAAGAGAGAACCACACCATTGTTACATACTATTAAACAGACAAACTCAAAACATTATTATATTCTGAAATAAAATTTAAATAGAAGCCACATTTAAATATTAGTGATCCGTACTTGTTCACCTTTGCAATATACCATCAAAACTATAGAAAAAAAAATCATTTTATCTATTTATCTAACATTTCATTTTTATTTTTGCTTATATAAATGAATAATTTGAAGTCAAAAAAAAAACTCTTACATTCCATGCTTTTCAGAGACCTATATAAAACATTGAATAGATGAGGCTTTTAACTTTTGTAGCTCCATTTAACAATAAATAAAACACACCTTTTTTCAGTTACAAAAATGTTTTTATATTGGATTCACAAAAAATTATTTCGATAACACATCACATCAGGTGTATAATTAATCTCCCACCTGAAGAAGACATTATGATGTTGACTTTTTAACTGAAAAATAATGTTTTATTTATTATTATAAAATAGAATCAATTTGAGCTAAAGTAGGACACAGAAGTTGAAGGGACATTGCCGGTTAGTAATTTTAAATTTTATTAAAAACTAAATATAAAAGCGACAATTGTGTAATACTTTCTGTCGTAAGATTTAAATTTTCAAAGATACGCGGTTGATGAGGCATTATTTTAATAAAATCCAAAAACAGTATGTAAGACATCACTTTAAATAGGAATAAAACGATGACATTTAAATGTAATTTAGTTAAATTAAAAATGATACTCTTTTGGGATCGTTATTTTGTATCTGATGTTCATTAAAATATGTCATGAACACTCGAACACACACTCACACGTATACGTCCATGTATATAAACGAAGATATTCAACAAACAGCACATTAAACATTAGTATGACGATATGTAACAATATTTCTAGCACTTTTCTGGTAAAAAATCTCTAAATTTAGAAATCTTTTCGTTTGTATATCTTAACTTCAATAAAATTATCCATGAATAATTATCGTTTCTTAATATTGTAGATGTTTTATTAAATGTCCATTTTTTTATAGGTATATTACATTAGGCGATTTATTAAAAAAATCTCATAGCATATAATTAAATATAAATATCTCGTATACTAAATAGTGTATTTAGCTGCCTGCTTGAATGAAGCCCTCTTCCCCTCTAATCAGTAATAATAACAAAGTATTTCAAGCGTATCTCACGATTAGATGTATACAAATAAAATTTTAATCAGTAATCTTACCTTATCAGTCGATGGTAATATAATACACAATTTCAAAGAAAATAGTAAATATTTTTTTGTTCTAAGGCATACAAACTCACACAGTACGAACTGGGATGGGCCACGAACAATTTACTCTTTAACTAGTTGGTATTGGTTGTGTATGGAGCAGTATGTAATGTAGCACTATATTGTGTAGTATATTTGCCACTGCCACACCATAGCAATGGATACGTGGGAACTTCACTCTGTTCATAACAAACGTTCCACGACCTTATTTATTTTATAAAAAGCGAGTTTATTTGAATGAAATATTGCATATCTTTCTACTTTTACGAAATTTGAAACAGAAAAGCAACAATAATAAAACTTATTCAATTCTTAGTAAATTATCTGAACAATCGTCTTGGGACTATATTTTTATTTTCATTAGGCGTAGGAATCAGTTGGAATAAATTAAATCATCAGTTTTAAAGAGGGAAATCAAACGAAATATTAAAGTGATTACGTCATTGATACAGATAGTTGACATTCATTCGAATTGTATTAAAATTCAGGCACCCGTCATCCTTACAAAAATAACTTTTAATTAGATGATGTTTGTATTAAACTTATTTTTTTATCGTTCTATAATTCTATATATACTACGTAGAAGTTCCTCTCGTTTGTGTAGCAGAATGCACAGTGGCACAGTTACACAAAAATATAGATTAGAGGGGCACTAAGACAAATAAATAAATGATTATTTTTTTATTGTAGTAGTTTTTTATTCATTATTACATTGTTTTTTTTTTTTTAATTCATCTTTCTAATGAAAATTGAATTTCTTATAGCTTCAAAACGATTTTGTTTTTTTTTTTTAAACAGGATATTGTCGTATACTATATAATATATAATATTGTATTGACGCCAGCGCTACCTATAATTTCCACAAATTTGCGGACATGGGTACAACCTGTGGAAACAACATAGGTCATAATCTGTGGTCATAATATCCAAACATCTATGTTCATTATAACCTCTCCATGTGATAACCTCTCAGATCTCTGATTATAACCTACAACAAGTGAGAAGGTCTATTTCATCTTTGGAGTTTCATCATAAAAAATATTAAATATATTGTACTGCAAGAGTTGTAATTTTTATAATTTATGATGGAAAACAATTTAAACGATGAAAGCAGAAAAAAAGGACATAAAGTTAAAAGTGCAGGTACATTTCTTTTAGAACACATGGTGTTTATGTTATATACACATTCTGCTTTATTTTGTTGTTAACATCTCAATGCAGTTTTATTGTCGTCTTTTACAAAATATATAACCTGATTACCGTTTCTTAGGAACATTCTTAAGTTTTTTATATTTATTTAACCAAAAATTGATAAAGTAAACTAAATACAGAGATAAACATGTTCCCCTTGCGAGGACATAGTGATTACTTACTGCAAAATATTTGTTTAATTTTAGATGTGTAACTATTGTTAAATGTCTAGAGTTATGATGAATATGCTAGTTTTTTTATTGTAGGTGGTAAAATTGGGAAAAAGAAAAAGTTAATAGCTAAAACTACAGATGTTCAAGATAAGAATCCCAAAGCATTTACTTTTAAATCTGCTGTTAAAGCAGAACAAAGATTTAGACGTAAGCAAGACATTGAAACTAAGAAGCAACATGTACCAGTTGTTGATCATATCCCTGTTGAACCACCACCACTCTTGGTAGCAGTAGTAGGACCTCCCAAAGTAGGAAAAACTACGCTGATAATTAATCTAGTAAAACTTTTTACAAAAACTCCATTGACAGATATAAAAGGTCCTGTCACTTTGGTGATGGGGAAAAAACAAAGAATTACATTAATGGAATGTAATAATGACATCAATTCGATGATAGACTTAGCTAAAGTGGCTGATTTAGTATTGCTTTTATGTGATGCTAGTTTTGGCTTTGAAATGGAATTTTTTGAATTTTTAAATATTTGTCAGGTTCATGGTATGCCAAAAGTGATAGGTGTTTTAACACATTTGGATATGATAAGAAACCATCAAACATTAAAAAATACAAAGAAGGTGCTTAAACACAGGTTCTGGACAGAGGTTTATCCAGGTGCAAAGTTATTCTATCTTTCGGGCATAATTCACGGCGAATACCTTAAAAATGAAATAAAAAATCTTGGTAGATTTATTTCAATAACAAAACTACGACCTTTGACCTGGCGAATGATGCATAGCTACCTGTTGGTTGATAGATTAGAGGACATTACTAGTCAGGAATTGGTGAGAAGAGATCAAAAATGTAATAGGAACATTTTATTGTATGGTTATTTAAGAGGTGTTCCACTTAACAAAGAAAATTATATTCATATAGCAGGTACATTTACAAACCATACCAGTACATATACCGATAATTATGCATGCTAATAAAGACAAAATACAAAATATATAGGAAATTAATACAAAATTAAAAAAAGATCTTTTTTTAGTAATAGTAGTAAATTTAATATGTTCGTCTTTTAATTCCTGTGATATTTTTTGATAATATTTAGTTTATACGATGAACTAATGATTAAAAGATAATTCTGGATATTATAATATGTACTAGTTATAATTTTCAGAATTACGTTTTATCAATTATATAAAGGCGTTAGAGGTAGTTCAGAATGTCATGAGCCTGAGCCTTTGGTTATGCAGTGACAAATCTCGTGTTCATTAGTTTCTATACTCCTAAAAACATTGGTCCTTAGTTCATCTCTGGTTGTACAGCGAAGCGCATAGTTAACAGCCAAATCAATGTTTTCGTAATATACAATATAAATCCAATGAGGTCCGGATCTCACGCATTTCACGACTCATAATATTTTGAAATGCCTTTAATGCATTTGATAGCGAGCATTGCCGGGCTATATATATAAGTATCTTTTTTGCTAGGAGTTGGCGATCAAAAAATTCATTCTGTTACAAGTTTAAACGATCCCTGTCCTTTGCCAGAAAAAAAAAAACGAGCTTTAATCGAAAAGGAAAAACTTGTTTACGCTCCCTTTTCGGGCTTGGGTGGAATCGTTTATGATAAAGATGCAGTTTATGTAGAACTCAGAGGTTCACATAGTTATGCACAACAAAAAGACGACGAATCCTACACAGTTTCTGCGAATCTTCTTGATACAAAAGAAACATTGGATATAAAGATGAAACATTCAACAATTCAAATATTTTCGCACACCGAAAGTGTGGTAGCAGATGACATTGTAATGGAAGATTCTAAAATTGATGACACGAACGAAATAGAATTTATGGAAAAATTGAAAGATAATATTACCGATAATATGAAAAGCAAATTTGGAAATAATTGGGATGGCAAGACCGTCAGTTTAGAGGTAACATTCGACAATAACGTTTTAGAGAAAACAATGTCATCCATAAATTTTGAACAGAATTTAATGAAACTTATTTACGGTAAGATTCATAATTTTTATTTTTGTAATATTTGAAAAGTTGATATATTTACAATTAGATCACACACTTGATGACATTGGAGAAGAAAACCTAATTAAGAAAGATAGTAACCAAAATAATAATATTGGAAATTTGTTCATGCTGAATTCAAATGAAAACCAAAAACAAAAAATGAAAGATTTAACAATGGATTTATCAGAATCATCTCTTCCATCACTGTGGAATTTAAAAACAAATGAGTGGGTGAACCAGGTGAGGAAATATTTATTCCGTTAAATTAGGTGAGCTATTTTTTTTTTATTTTCATATTTAAGAACCAAAACAGAATAAAAAATTGTTTTGTAACTGGTAAATGGCGTGACAACGAGAATGCAGAAGAATTATTGAAATTAGATGACTTGAGAGATTTTGACTCAGATGTGGAAGATGAACGTGATGGTACCGTTTCGTTTAATAATTTCGCAAACAATAATGATAACGCACATGCAGAAATAACGATTAGAAAGAAACTCGAACTGAAACGAAAATTCAATACTGAATACGATAATTTTGATAAAGATGGTTTTTACAACGAATTAAAAACTCGTATTGAAAAACAGTCAGAGTTGAATAAAGAAGTGTTCAGTAATATGGATGAAGACGTTCGAGTGGAAATTGAGGGTTGTCGACCGGGAATGTATATAAAATTGGAGTTACGTAATATGCCAGCTGAATTTATTAATAATTTTGAACCGTCTTATCCAATCGTTATTGGTGCATTAAATATGGGAGAAGAAAATATCGGTTATGTGAATGTAAAATTAAAAAAACATAGGTGGTATAATAAGATTCTAAAAACAAACGACCCTGTTATAGTATCCATGGGATGGAGACGATTTCAAACTTTACCTTTATATTTTAAGCTAGAGGATGATTTAAAATGTAGATTTTTAAAATACACCCCTCAGCATGTTTCTTGTCATGCCCAATTTTGGGGCCCAGTGACTCCTCAGAACACGGGATTCTTAGCAATTCAAAATGTACAAAATCATCCAGAGGTAAATTTTTGCAGGCATACCTATATCTTGTTTAGTTAATTAAAAATTTGCATTAAATTTGATATAAATTACTGGCTATAATATTTTTATAAAATTCGCTTATATTATTGTTTACAAGAAAATCTAACAAAATAAAACGACAATATTTCAAATTTCAATTTTTTAAATATATAAAATAAGAGACTCACCCCAATTACCACTAACAAAATTGACTGAGCGGACACGTGTTTCGCCCACTTCAAACGTGGCCATTATCAATGCGAGAGAGAGAGTTTCGCGTTGATAATGGCCACATTTGAAGTGGGCGAAACACGTGTCCGCTCAGAAAATTTTGTTATAGGTAATCAGGGTGAGTCTCCTATTTTATTTATGTATTATTTTACTACAGTCTCCTTTTCTCTATTTTCAATTTTTTAGATTTTAAAAGAACAGGGCTTCAGAGTTGTTGCAACTGGAACAGTGTCAGAATTAGACCAATCAACTAAAATTTTAAAGAAATTAAAATTGGTAGGAAATCCTATTAAAATTTACAAAAAAACTGCTTTTATATCAGGTAGGATATAATTTATAAAACACTGTCACCTTAATCTTCTGCTGAATTTAGTCATTGGTATGGATAATTGTTTTTAGGTATGTTTAATAGTTCATTGGAAGTTGCGAAGTTCGAAAGTGCAAAAATAAAAACGGTATCAGGAATAAGGGGTCAGGTTAAAAAGAGCATCAGGGATAACGGAACTTTTCGAGCTACTTTCGAAGATAAAATACAATTGAGCGGTACGATTTTCATTAAAAGTAAAATACAAATGCCGCGTGTATTGTAGTGCACGTGGTGGAAGTGAAACTTTTTTAGCGAAATTATTTCTCTTACACTGCGTTTTTCACTAGTCATTGACATATGTACGTGACGCATGCGGTATGCATACATAGCTCTCTGTTACTCGCATTTACCCATGTTATATATTTGTATCTTTTCCAGGTAGCATTCTTTTTCATTCTCACTTAAGTTATACATTTCATATTACATCTGTATATCGCCATCTTCTGATATTTACTGCTAACTAAGAACTAAATGTTTTTTATTATATGTTCGTTTTTCGTACATGAAACTTTGTCATAATCGTGCCAGTTTTAAGCAATTCCCAGTAGAGACTGCTGGGGCATAGGTGCTGCAAAGCTGCTAAGAAAAATTAGATTGCGACCTAATTACTAATATTTATTAAAGTAATAATTTAGTATGTCTACGCCACACTCGACGCTGATTTGCTTGTGAAAAATCGCCTTTTGAGAGGCCATCTTATGCTGATAAATAGAATAAAATAATTCTCTGGATCTCTGGTCGAGCCTTTCGCGGTATCGTTTATATTAGTGAACTGAACTCCACGAGGCAGCTCTGCGCACTGCATCGGAAACCGCACTGATCCCCTTCTGCCCCTTTTGCTAGCATAAAGTAATGAATTTAGAGGGGTCAGTATGCTGCAAGAAACCCAGCTAATTGGCTTATTTTTATATCTTGTAGACTTTGGAAAGCGTAATTCGTGTTAATTTGAAAATAATACCGTTTTGTGGATTTTTTGGTGATTTATTATAGTAATTATCAGTATTTATAAACTATGATGATAATTTAATAGAACAAGCAGATTTAAAGGTTCAAAAAACAGCATAATTTCGTTTATGTTGTTTACTTTTTGGTGGGAATAAAGCATGGACGGAGATAGGGATGACAGGTTTAGTACGGTTGATTGACGAAGTAAAAAATCACAATTCTTCATAATACAATGGAATTAGCATAGGAGGAGGCTTACGAACAAATAATATTAAAGTGCAGCTAGATTCAGCTTATTGGACAAATGACATAATGACAATGTGACAAAAAATAGATACGTTTTATCAAAAATTATAACAGTTTTGATGGGCTTTTAAATTGGTGCTGCAATGGCATTACACTTTTCGAAAATTTTAACACAAAATACTTTAGACAAAACAATAAGGGAAAGAAAAAAATATTAGAAATTGTTACAACATCCCCGTCTACATCAAAAGCTGAAAGATGGTTTTCAACTTTAAATAGAATCAAAACCTTCCTCATTGAATTTCTCAAGATTGCTTGACATCTCTACCGATGCTTTCCATTGAAAAATAATTTATATCAAAAATTGGTAGTTCCAACACGAATGTTATAGATAAGTTTGTTTGGATGAAGGGTCGTATGATCGAAATAACTTCTAAAAAATAAATGAGTAAACATTTGCAAAACACCCACCGCTGGTTCTTGTAGTTGGTTCGGTATTTGAGTAAGTGCTTGTAGATACATACTTATATAAATTCATGCATATTCTCTGTCACCACAACCGTCGTGTCTGGTATTTTTCACTGGCTAAGGTATCTGACAATCCTGACCGATTCTTACATTGCAGAATTATTATTATATTCAACGCGGCTAAAGAAGTTTCACTTCAAAAACAAACATAAGTACATGTAATGTTAGTGTATATTTTTCTTTTTAGATGTCGTTGTTTGCAGAACGTGGTGTGCTGTTGATGTGCCCAAATTTTATTGTCCAATTACGAATCTTCTTTTGCCAAAAGAGAAAAAGGATCTGTGGAAGGGCGTTAAAGCTTTGAGGGAATTAAAAGTGGAAAGAAATATCAAAGAACAACCATCAACTGATAGCATGTATACCGTGAGTGATGCGGTTTAGTAACGAAAACGGATGTTTCTAATTGTATATCTATTTTTTAGGCTATAACATGGAATCCAATAGTTTTTAAGCCGTTGGTAATACCTAAAAAATTACAAGTTGCTTTACCTTACAAGGATAAGCCTAAAAACGGGATTCTATCGAAAAATAATGATAAAAAAATTGAAAGAGTTGCCGTCGTTAGGGAAAAAGAAGAAAGAAAGGTTTGTGTAATTTTGTGATATCAAGTTGTATTATTGAACAATATATGCGTAAATTGAAACCCTTTCTAGATTATGGACATGTTAAAAATGTTAAAAACCACTTACGAATATAAACAACTACAACAAGCAGTGGCAACCAAAAAAAGAATAGAAAAACAACTGAAAGAAAAAGAATTGGAAGAATTGAGAAAAAAACGAAAAATCCAGTCGCAGAAAAAAACAGTCATGCGTTTAAAAAGTAAAGAAAATCAGCATTAAAATCTTAAATACAAATAAATGTTGTTTTATTATGCCTACATAGTGGAACACGGAAAGGCATAAAAAAGTTTTACAAAAAGGCCATAAAGCAGGAATATAATAGATGAAATATGATATGAGCTGCAATATTACTGCATGTAATAAATGTTGTACCGCAGAATAATATATGTCAGAAAGAGACAAACGAATTCGTGGTATATCTCAATTCATTTTTAAATTTCAGTATATTTATTAATTACCTATCAAAGGGATAAGAGAATAACAGAGATTTTGTTTAAATATCGCTTTTTTCGCTATTTACCTATCAAAGGGATAAGAGAATAACAGAAATTTTTGTTTAAATGTCGCTTTTTTCGCAGATAAGTGATTAATTAAGTTCAGGTAGCGACAGCGATTCAAACTTCCGCTGTTTATACAAATTTATTCTTCAGAAGACAAGTATCACAATTTGAAACGTCAAGTTTCAAGCTTGCCAGCCTGTAAATCAATCGAGTCAAGTACACCCAACAATATAAACCTATTAATTTAACTATGTTGGAAATAATTTCTGAATTTTTAAGGTACTATTTTAACGACACGTGTTTTGTAAACCACTGTGACTGAATATTATTTGGTAATTATTAAGCAACCAACAATACTGTACTGCTATGCTAGGTTTAAACTTACTTCGTCATTGATTAAAGGTTCATCAAGATAATAATAATAAAATATAACTCATAATGAGATAATTGTATCACAGTACGTCTTGTTACGTGTTTATTTATACATGGTTGCCAACAGTGAATGTTCAAGGACAGGAAGTATCGGCTTAATTTATGTCGAGGGTGGGGGGAATTAGGTAGGGGGCACCAATTTCCCACGATTTATAAATCCTAAAAAGAGTAAACAATGATGATAATCAAAACAAAAGGTTGCATAATCATTAGTGTTTAGACTTTTCAATGAATATTCTAAACATTAACGTAAATGAATGTTTATCTATTTATGTTATTCTGATAATTTTTTTGTTATCTGCATACACTTGCCACACGTGAGCGTTACATATTTTCAACTTTTCGAATTTTTATAATACGGATATAAGTTTACTGATGTTTCCAAATTTAGCGTAATGTGGTATATATTGATGTATCTTGTAAAAAGATTAATAGAAGTTTATGACATGCATACGCACGCAGGCAGAAATCAAATCTAATGGAGGAATAAGAATCATGTGGTGTCTGAATATTTTTTTAAGACTTGGCAACGTCGTATATATTCATATATACATGTGTGTGTAGGTTTACTATAAATATGCCGTCAAGATTTTGCGCAGTAACAGTATTGCTAAAGCGTTGGGGTTGGGATCTACTTCCCTTTTCATTGCAATTTACGGATAGTAGTATTCCACTATTATTAAAGTCAGTTAAAGTTTGAGGTTGGGTGAAAGTCTGTTGGCATTGGTTTTTGTTTTGTTTAAGAATCATGAACGAATGTCGATTGTGTTCGTCCAAGATCGATTTAATCAACATTTTCGATTCTAATTTAAAGAATTCTCGTGAACTAAGGTGTTTTATCATTTTAGCTACTGGAATTGAGGTAAGTTAAAAAGAAGCATAAAGATCCCCTTAATAATTTCGCTACAATGGCGGGCACTTAGTTTTAGTAAGTAGGTTCTGTGGTAGTGTCGCTTTATTAAGTTGGCGGTAATGTAGTTTATTATTAATTATTATAAATTGACTGTTTCTTCAGAACAGCGGTTCGTAACGTACAGAAAATATTATAAATTGTGTGTTACAGTCAGTATGAAAGTGGTATTTTTTCATCAAAAATGAATTAAATTTTTTTTATTTTTTCGTTTAACTGTAGTGTATTTTTTTAATTTAAATTACAATTAAGTAGTAGCTGTTTATATTTTGTGTTATTTTTTTTAATTTGTACTAATTTCGACGGGGTAGATATGGTACCTATAATATAATGAACGTGAATAATATCTGTATCCTTATTACTTCGAAAATTATAAAATGTGCTTAAACATTTTTCAGAATTGCAGTTGTTCATATAAAACTATTTAATACATGTTTTGTGTTGTAAGTTGTAAGTTTGTAAATATTTTAGAACGTATTATATATACAAATTTATTGTTTACATATATATATATATATATATACATGCAGATATACAAATAATTATTGACAATAAGTATTAAAGATGCTTTGAACAGAGGTAGTCAGTTTCCTGGTCTGTTTGGACGATTGTAACTTACTACTATGTTTTATGTACCCAATATCATTACAATATTATATATATTTTTAATTATGATTCTTATTTGAAAAGGTGAGGATAGGTAGCTTCTAAAAACCTTCTTTGCTGATTAGTATGTTTTCATTGTATTTTTTTTTGTACATGTAAATAAGCAATAATAATTCAAAAAGCAATTTAATGTAGCCATCTCTGCGAGATTTACGTTTTTGTAATTATTTCTGGTCAATAAATTCAATTTCCTTAAATGTTTATTACATCAGTCGACAGAAATATTAAGGCAAATACTTGTACAGCTGTAATATTTTTCCCATACAGTCAATGATGTTGACATACTAACAAATCTAATTAATAATATTAATACATGTTTATATATGTTTATAAATATAATGTTTATTGCAATCTTACTTTTATTGTAATTACTATATCAGATGAAGAGTTAGCTGATACCATACACCTATGTATTTAATTATGTCTGTTTCAAATAAATTAGTCATTAAAATCAAACCTTTTCAGATTAGAGAAACGGATGTCGTCTCCAAGTTGGTCTGTCGACGATGTTGTATTCTAGCCATCAAGATATATAAATACCGAACAAAGGCTGTTGCCAATGATAAAGTGTTGAAGGTAACCACGTACTGATGTATTTTTCTTTTGTTTTACGCATCTCTACGTATTTCATTGTTTAAAAAAAATCACCCCGTTTCAGGAACAATGTGGACAGCACTATTCTCCTCCACCATCTCCACCTCTTTCTCCGTTTAACACTTGTAAAAGTAAAAGTAGTAGCGATTGTAGTGAAATCGAAAGCACAAACCATCAGAATGTATCTGTTACACAAAATTCTAAACTCAGCCCCATAAAAAAGCATTCTTCTGTCGAAGAATTAATGAGCTTACATCCAAATATCATTTTGCCTTCTCGAATATTTCAGTCACATATAAACCCAGTTATAACAATCGACAAAAATGAAGTAAACGAGTGGTTTGAAAAGCACAGTAATCCACAGTGTGATTCATCGATTGTTCCCATTAACGAATGTTATACAAAATTAAAGAACATTATTATACGCAAAGTGGTTTCTGAAACTGAAAAACTTGAAGTTGATAATGAATATGACTATGTTAAAGATCAAATGATTAATGTATCTTGTAAAAACGATGAAAATGTCAATAAAGAAGATTGTAACACTAACAATTACAGTTCCTGTCTAGTCATAACAGAAAATAGAGTTGTGTCGAATAATGTGGCTAGAAAAAAAACTTCAGGAATACGAACGTACAAACGGAAAATAGAACGAAAAAAGAAAGCATACGATGCAAGCGATTCGGATATAGAAGCAATGCCGACCGCGAAAAGGAAACACCCAATGGTGAGGAATGAAATACAAAAAGAGATTTTCACTTCATCTTTGGGCCTAACGCCATCCGAAAAACAGTCAATTAGCGAAGAAAGAGAATCCGATATTATCGATAAAACGTTGTCACCGGGTAAGTCCACAATGTTCGAAACTTTTAAAGAAGTGAATTTATTCGTTTGTAATATTTGCAATCGTGTTTGCGATACAAGAAAAGAACTTAGTGAACATCAGCGAACTCATTTACATTGCAAGTTCTGTAAAACGAAAGTTAAAAACATTGATGCTCTTCTTGAACATAATAACGAAACGTGTTTCGTTAATTTAACGAAAAATTTACCAAATGTTGTACTTATTCGAGCCGATAAGGATCCGAAAATTATTGGCAAATATGGAAAAGCATTTGAAATTTTAAATGATGACCGTGAAGAAAGCGATGAAGATGAAAACTCCGAAGTTATTCCCCTAATAGAAGAAGTGAATGTACCTGTTGGTGGAGACGAATTTTTTGATGAAATGCAGTCAAATCCTGAATTTTTACCGTCTTATAATAATGAAATAGTATTGTCCAAACCAGGTGATTTGAGAGATTCCATGCTTAGAAGTGTTCTTGCCGATAATTCATCAAACGAAAAACAGAGAGAAGATTCTAAATTAGAACAGTACATAGAAAAGTCGATCGGTAAGGCGACGCAGGTATCGAAACGAAAAGTATGTTCTACGGTTAGTTGTACTAGTGAAAACGTCGTCTATATTTCGGATGAAAGTGACGACGAGGCAACCACCAATAAAAGTACAAAGGTGGCCAGTTCTAAAATAAACAACTTGGTTGAAGATGTTACCCTCATACCACCTATAGAATCAGTCTCGATAATTCGTCCTGAAATAAAAGTCGCCCAAAGCACCATGGTATATCCACACGTCGCTCAGGCGATAAACAGCAAATCGTTAGCATCATTGGAAGAATCATTAATTCAAGATCTGTTCAAAAAATACAAAATTAGTAAATCAACTAATCGGACCACCCAAGTATTTTTACCCAGTGATTCTAGCATAAAAGTGTTAGGGAATAAACTAATGAGCGTGGACAATATGTTTTTGGAACTTAACATGCATAAGGTTCCCGTGGAATTAAATTGCAGTGACACAATTAAGATCGATTTCAAAAGGACAATCGAAAAAACACCGTACAAGTCTGACTTTACCTGGAACAAGTGTAGCATTAACGAATTGATGCCTCATCACTTGTCAGCCGCTACATTAAAATTCCAACCTGTGCACGAAGTAATACAAATCGAAGACGATGGTTTCATTGGCGCATCTTCCACAACCGTCGCTGTCGCTACTACATCCGATTGGACGGTTATTTCTGAAAATGGAATTGCTAAAAAAATTCTTGTAAGTAATCCTGATGTCCGAGCCGATGCAATTCCCACAACGTTTATTCAACCCACCGTTTTATTGAATGGAAGAAATTTTTTACCTAACAATAATAAAAACAGCAACAACAATCAAACAATAGCAACTTCGGTGGCCATCCCATTTGTCCCCTTACCGAAAATTCCTTCCTCCAATAACGATCAGAGTAAGTCGATAAGTCAGTGTAGTAATATAGTCCAAGTAGTCGTACCTACACCTAATCCACATATACAAACTTTGTCAGTTCCACAGAATCAAGTGCAAGTGCCTACTACATCTTCTAACGCTATCCTTCTTAATCACTTAAATGCCATAAGCAAGCCATCGTCAGGCCAAAAATTACGAGACCTTAGACCTTTTTTATCTTCATCAAACGTTATACGACAAACTTCGTTACCACCGAATATCACAAGTCCAGAAACGCACAAACCATCATTTGGTACTGTCGCTAATAGTAATTGCGGTAAAATAATTATGGTTACTCAGAATAAAACATTGGATCGGAACAATATGAACGTTGGCAGAAAAAGTGAAAATTCTCCTGTTGTCACTACAACTAGCTGTTCCTCTTCAACCACAACTGAAAACGTTCAAGGAAGTAGCGGCCCCTCACTTTTAAGAGTGAGAAATTTGTGGGAGTTAACAGGCCATAAGACATAAATTTGTTTTTCGTTATTTTAAATAATAAAAATTGCATTAGTTCGATATCGTTCACGAAAACTTTTCATGATTAAACTGTTAAAAGATTACATTAAGTTGTATTGGAATAGTGCTATTTGAGGTAAAAATGTGTTAACAATAGAATTATTATTTTTTAGATTTTATAATTTTAGTTGCTCTTTTTTTTTGTATGTATATACATATTATAGGATTGTAAAACAATGTCTCAATACACACCACCTATAGAATTTATATTTATACATATGGTAAAAATAGGCACCAACCTGGTACACATTTTAAAATAAACGTACGTAATTGACTTTGCAGTTACTAAATGGAAATTTATGGTGAATATTAATAAAACAAAATCGGTGTTTTATTAGTATTTGAAAATGAACAATTTTGAAGAGAAAATTTGTACGTGTTTTCTTCTTCTCCCCTTATTGAAATTAACTTAGGTATCTAAGTTATAAGAATTGATAGATATCAATAACAAAAAAAAAAAGCGAAGGACGAGAAGTTTTCTGGTTATTCTGGACTACAGTAGAATATGCATTTATTTCAGAATAAATTAATGTTGTATGTACGTAGGTTCGCCATAGGTTAGTTATACATTTGTGACTTCATACATGGTGACAACGATGTTGCTTCTAATTAGAAAGTTTAACTCATGTTTGTATTATTTTAGATTTATTCGCAGAATTATTTTAAACACGATGTGTGTGTTGTCTATATTCTAATAAAACGTATCGATACTATAGAAATAATAATAGGAGAAAAACAAGGTGGGCTGCGGGCTAATTTTAGAGAAATAACCCTTTAAATACGAGCAGTATTATATTTCTTATGCATTCAAAGTGTTGAAAGAGAAAGTATTGTCGATGAACAATAGATACTTTATTGGAATTAAGAATAACAAAGAGAATGAGTTGGAAAAGAAGTACAAACAAATTATGTTAAAATGTCGCTCATCGGTGTGATTAGTTTACGAAAATATTCTGTGGTGTTAAACTTAATAAAAGCGAGTTATTGTATTTACCACATTATTTTATTATAATTATAATAAATATATTTTTCACTTGTTTAATAGTCTAGTACAGTCGTATTTCAGTCTTTTCCTATTTTCAACAAACATAATTTGTTTCATTGTTCCCGAATAAAATAATTTGTACTTTTTGAATACGGTCCTGGTATTTCCGGTGCTAGGTTCTGTAGATGCTTGAAGCATGTAGTAATTATGTATTGCAACACGTTTATAACCTATCAATTGTAAGGTCGATATTACTGTCTTCAACAAGAAGGATCATTGAATTTAATTTTTAAATGTAATAAATATGGTAAGAATTAGATCAGATACATATGTTTATGTAGATTTTAATCTGATTGTGTTACAGCCTAAAAAGAGAAAATTTGTTAACAAGAAAAATTCCGTGACTTTTTATTTAGGACATCGTAGTCAACAAGATCCCCTCATTGCAGATGAAAATGCCCCTCAGCGTGTCCTTGTGGAAGTATCGAACAAAACTAAGGTAAGTTATATTTTAATTAAATTTCATTTCAACATATGTATATACCGAAGGTGGATCGAAATAAACAAATTGAAGAACAGCACAAATATGGAATTTATTTTGAGGACGATTATAATTACTTGCAACATCTAAAGAGCAGCAATGAAGAAAATGAATTGTTTGGTAATATCAAAAGTAGTCGCTGTGAACAAAAAATACAACTTCCAAGTTCTGTATTTGGTTCTGGTATAGAAGAAGATATTGGTTTATTACTGAAAGCAGCTCCATGTTTTGGTAATGTGTATTATATATTTTTTACAAAGTTTGTATTCCTTCACATCTCTACTGATTTTAAATTGAGAGGTTCTTATAAGACACAAATTTGTTAAAAATTTATTTGTTTTTAGGACCTCGTCCAGATCTGGATCCAGACATCATTGCAGCACTGGATGATGACTTTAATTTTGAGGATGTAGACAACATATTAGAAGATAACTTTATAGAATTGGCAAACAAAGATAAAAATGAAATTAATTCAAAGGAAGATTGTGAAAATGAATCTGGCAATTTGGATGAAATAAGTTTAAAAGAGCACTGTTTTACAAATGAGTATTATGATGACAATAAATCTCGGTTCACTGAATATTCCATTAGTAGTTCTACCATTGGCAGAAATCAATTGTTAGAATTGTTGGATAAAAAATTTGAACAAGTAAGTTAATTGTTTATTAATCCATTTGTTTACATATTAGATAAGTTTGTGTAAAATAGTAATGATCAATTCATAAACAGAGGACAAATTTGTTTTACTTTATTTAGGCATTTACCAATTATGATGGTGACAATATAGGACCTCTAGACTGTCACCAAATTGAAGGGTATTTACCTGATGACATTTCCTTACTTCATCAGTGCTCGAAGGAATCTCAACAGGAAAATTGTTACAAGATGCCTTTACAGACTATTCAGAGATTGACCAACATTGCAGAGGGATCAAGCGAAAACAGTGATAGTGAAGATTTAATTTCAGTAGAAGTTAACAAAAATATAAAATGGGATTGTGAATCTGTTTTGAGTACTAACTCAAACATTTACAACCAACCTAAAATCATTGTGGAACCTACTAAGGTAATTTTTCCATTTATTAATAAACAGTTTTTGGCTTCTACAGGATTTTAATTGTTTGATTCCTGGCATACTTTATAATTAATAATATAATATATGAAAGAGTCTTTTTTCAGCAGAAAATCAAGATAAACTTGCACACAGGAATGCCTGTTAACATTTTTGGAAAATACAAATTAACTCGAGAAAATCTCATTCAATTAAATAAAGGAAATAATAACATGGAGAATAATTCAGAAAAACATCATTGCATGACTGCATCGTCCGTTATCTCGACATTATCACAGTTGTCGGTCAGACCCAAGGGTGAATGTACAGAAGAGAGAAAGCAAAGAAAGCAATTATTGAAAAGATATAGGAATGAAAGAAGGAAAGAGAAGAAAATCAACAGATTGGCATTTAAAGACGAATCTGAGCGTCAATCGAAACTTGCCGTTGCTTCAGCAAAGTGTTTTACTGGTAATAAAACTCTTTATTAGGGTAATATATTGTATTATTTTCCTTTAAATATAAATTATAAAAAGGGGTTGAAATATTTACCAGTTATTTCTGATAATATGGTCTTTGTAACATAAGATTGACATTTTATTTTTAAACACTTAAACTTGTATACCACATCAATATACTAAAAGAAAATAGCTTATAAAAGGAGGCAGAAAGTGCCCACTAGTTATTTGTGGTCATAATATCACACACCATATTAATACATTAGAAGAAAAACTTATAAAAAGGGGATAGAAAATACTCACCAGTTTAAAAATGTTTCATAATGAATGCACCATAAATGGCAACAAAAATGCTAGGGTTAGTAAGCCTACAACGAATGTACTTATCACTAAATAAAAAACCCAATTTGATTTTTCTACTGTTCATATATAAACAGTTTTTTATAGTGTTGAACATATTTTTGCATAAAGTAGAGGCCAAAACAATAGATTAATGTACTTATATACCATCGAACTTTTCAGTCAAACTATTTAAGGCCTAAACCACATGTCATGAATATTAATCTCAATTTTCAGTGGCGTAGTTGAGTCTATTATCGTTTTTTGAATATACAATTATTTTTATTGGCGAGAAAACTAATTTTAATTTTTAATGTATTATCTATATGTAATTCGATTTACAGTGGTGTATGTCTGGTTGCGTATGCGATATTTAGTTTCGCATATCCTTTTTGTCAACTTCTGTATTGTTCGTCTTTTGGATAATCTCATTTTGTTACCAGTTGATCTTACGTGATTATCTAAAAATGTTTTGTTTTGTTTAATTATCGCGTTAAATAGTTTCATTGGCGGTGTTTAAGTATTGTGAATGTATTTTTTAAATGGATATTGGTAACAACAAACAACGCCTTAACAAAAGAAAAGTGAGATTATGTTTCTCGATCCCGTAAAATGATGCATTTCGCCCCTGCATGCTTCCTCGTTTATTGCAGATTTTCACTTTATTTTGAAAGAAGTAATGGTACATACTAAATTTACATCGTAATAGGCAATGGTACAGTTTTGTATGTGGTATGTATTTTGGTATACAAATACAGTGTTTTGTCTTCGTGAGTCTTGAAAGTCCATATTTTAGAAAGGTAAGATTATGACTGAAAATATTTAAAAGTAGATATATATAGAGGGTATATATAAGGGTATACCCTTCTGATTAATCCTCAGCTTCACAACATAACTGTGCCTAAAACATGTTACTTCTAGTACATGTTAGTTAGTTTTTTATTTTTAAAATAACATAATAATTATAAATAATAGACAATATGAAAGTCTGACTAAAAAAGTAAAACACTCATCTACTGCTTTTTGTAAAATTTTGTAAAATAATGACAAATATATAACTAAAGATAATGGATACTTAAAGGCAATTACAAATCTGACAATAACAGTGCTGTTGAATTTGAACAGAGTTCAGTTTGATTGTTAACTAAAAATTTACTACTAAGAACGGCTTTTTTTATTTTTAAATTCTCCAACAGTGTTAGTACAGTACCAGATTTTTGTTTTCAGCATAAATGACATGCATTACCAAGATCTAAATTATGATTAGTTTCTAACCAATGTTTTAAGAAGCCTGATGTTTGCTTTTTGTATTTAATACTGTAATCATGTTTACTAATTCGGGTTTTTATAGCAATAAAAGTGGCTGTACAATCATTACAATTTAATTGGTATATACCACTTATTATTTTTTTCTACTTTCTCTATTGTTAATTACAAATAAACCTACATTACTTTTATTAACTTCTACGGTTATTACATTTAGTCTATTTAACCTATTCATAACTTTATTACTTACATTTTTAACAAAATTTTAATTTAAATGCTTTATCCTTTTATATTATCACAGTGATGTCTGTACATAATATGAATAATTTGAATTTGAAATATTTCGTGCCAGTCTAGAAAGCGCCTATAGCGCTCCCTTCCGTGAAGTTCGGTAACGTTTGGATAATCTCGTTACTAGTAGCACATACGTAATTATTACGATACAAAAAGTCTTGTTTTATCTAGTTATCGTGATAATTAGTTATCGTAGATGTATTTAATTTTTGTCAAAGTATATTTTTAAATCGGTTTTTGCAACAACTAACGATGATTTAACAAATAAAAGTGATACATATTATGTTTGTTACTGTCGTCAATGACGTACTTCCTTCCGGTTCGCTATTTTCTTTATCTAGCGCATCTACTACGTTTTCTAGCTGTTTTGAAATTTTATTTGCATTTTTGATTAAAAAAATTGGAAAAAAGTTATCATACATATAAAATTTATATCACAATAGATTCCGGAATATCAGTTTTATATACGGTATGTATTGTTTTATTCGGGTATCGGATTATTTGTACGATTCGCATTAATTAAGTAAACGGGCAGTACAAAGTTAACTACGCCATTTTTGATAATATGGAGAAGTTTGAAAACTTGTTTATATCGATCGATTTTATGAAAAATAATAGCCATCAGTTCTGTGTAAACAAATTAATTATATGAAATAATTCACTGTTTTATGTTGGTAAGAGAATAATTGCTGTTTTCATTCATTAGGCTTTTTTTTCTACACAATTATTTTGGACTTCCATTTCTTTTCTTTTCACAGATACATTTCGGAATTCATTTTTTCTGCATTTGCCAAAAGAATTCTCCCTTCAACAGTTCAACCTAAACAGACAGTGTGGTCTTATACTACCTTATTGCTGAGAGGTAATACTGAAAGATTTGATATTATACTATTTTAGTTGGTTTTCAGTGCATGTCTTTATTGTATTTCATGTTTTATTAATTTAACGTAGTTAATTCGTTTTTCTTGTTTTAGTGCCTGCAGATTGATCGATAAATGGGAGAGAAGATTTATTACTGATTAAATAAGTTGTCTATTACAGTATTATTCCTGCTGGGGTTTGTTCACTTTTGTCTTTTCACTTGTGGACTATTAATATAAGATAGCAGATATACTTAGACATTTTTAACTATTCTCAACAGTAAAGTTTTAAGAATCATTTCAGAAATGTCAAAAGCAGAATTAAAATAGCACTGTGTTCTATTGCAGTAGCATGAAAGTCGGCATAAAATAAGCAATAGAGCATTTGTTTTAAATGTTACATATTTTATAAACCATAGCAGATGCTAGCTAATGTTAAAGTTAGTGATGCCACGTCTCTATTTTATGTATTTAATAGTGTAGTTAATTTGTTTTTCTTCGCCGTTTCTCTAGGTTGGCTGATGAATGAGAGAGCATTGAAATACAATGCTGTTGATTTTCCTCGACCTGCTTTCCTTTGATGTCTACACTATGCAGATAATTTTTGACTGATGAATGAGAACACCTGGATATTTATTTGGATACCACTGAAACAAGTTATCTGCAATGGCATCATTGGATTTAGTTTGCTTTTCACACTTGTAAACTTCGGAACGTTACATTCACTTGACAGGTAAAAAAATATTTTAAAATATAATACAACAAATAGCACAAAAATTTTTAATTGAGTGCATAAAAATCCGTCGCCGCATTAAAATATTCTAAATATTCTACCCTTAAAAATTAAATGCTGTTCCCGGTCAGTTGGGAAATAGAAGTAACTTTTTAATTAGTTTATTACAACTAGAGCGCCTAGGACGCAATTTATTTAAATAGTAGAATTCGTTTGATCGACAGCAGTTTAGTGTTGTACTATATAAATAATTCCTTTAAAAATAAAAACGTGTGCAACGTTATTTTTAAACTTTTATGACGCTGATTATCCGGAAAGAACAGCGATATTATATAAGACTATGTAGAAAAGGGCAGAAAAAAGGTGTAAGTAAATATGTATACTTTTGTAATGCGCGACTAGAAATGTGTAAATTGCGAAATTGTGTGAAAACTAAAAATATTCGGTAAGTCACAGCGTAATTTCGAGCAGTTGAGTTTTGCTAAACATCGTATATTTCTTGTTTGTTGGTGTGTTACTTTTTATTTGTTGCTACCTATAAATAAAAATTCTTTTACAGATTTTTCACAACAAAATTATTAAAAAAATATATAATTAGTTTATTTGTTAGATTTTGATTAATTGTTGTTTTTTTAATGCTAATCTATCACAATTATGCATGTGTTTTTTAGTTTCTTTTTTTGATTCATGTCTGTTCATTCGTTAGCATGTATAATTAATTCGTTTCTTTTTTCACCTTTCACAGTTTGACCTATAAGTGCCAACCAACACCATTAAGTTTATTACTATTACGCTCCACTGTGTACTTCCTTTGCTGTTTCACTTTTCAAACTTTGGAGTTGTAATTAAAAAAAGGTAAGATTTCATCAGTTAAATGTTTCAAAATATTTTTTAAAGCGGTTAAATAGTTACGGTCGGTCTGTGTATGAGGTTTGTATAGAATGTTTATGTGCCATGTTCTCTGTCAAATAGAAATTTGTATCTTTATGAAATTTAATAGGCCTTTACTTGATGACAGTCGATCATAATAGGGAAATAAAGGAAACAACAATACTTATAATTTGCGAAAGTGTATGGTTTGTTTTATTTCTCTATTGCATGTTTATTTCAATCGACAATTAAAAAGTATCCTCGCTAGTAAATTTTACCCGAATTTTTACATGTTTTTAACATTTTAAGAATTGAAAATAATCGTTAAACAGGTGGAAAAGTTTTTAAAATGAAAATGTCTGTTTCAATTTTTTTTTCGTGTAATACGTATGCAATCTAAAAAAATACTGGGTGTGTATGTTGAGTTTCGTATGCATGATACGTAACAAGTTACTTTGAGGAATAAATATTTTTTTAATAAAAGTTTATGGTGGTATTGGAATGCTTCCCCTTTTTTACTTTACATGATCTTTATTTGTCAAAGACTTCCTACGATATTTTCGGTTTTTTTTACAAAAAATGGGACCTACGAGATGGCAATAATTGGTGTCACTTTGGTCCCTCTTCTATCGTGTTGTATTGCAATGTCCAAACCGTTTTAACAATCTTGGAGTGAACTTTAGAGACAGCAGCAATTAGCAATTTTAGGACTGTTTGACTGTTTCAGGAATGGATTGGATCGAAAGGTAGGAATTGTTTGAATTAAATAAATTAACTGTATTTGCAGTCAAGTAATTGCTTATTCTGAAGTCACTTGCTTCATTACTGTTTCATTTGCTTCTGACCTGTTTTTATTTTGAAACATGAATGAAAACGACTGGGTTAAATGAACAGTAAGAGGTACTAAACTTGACAATTTTAACATAATAAATTACTCATTTAAAAAGTCTCTTGCTTTCCTAAATCTAATTTAATTAATTAGTTTTATTTACGAACAACATTGAGTTTTGGTGTTATTGTAACATCAAGACATTCTATTCATTCATGCTAGAGGCAGCACGTATATTTTGTCACCGCCAAATAATCGATTTTCATACTTACTAAACACGCGCGTAATGTTTAACATATAAATTAATTCCGTGGTCGGATAATTATGAAACATAATAATAATATTGCAAATATTATAAAAGTATAGTTTTTTTATGTTTCAAAAAAGTTTATTAAGATACAATCTTTTAAACCTATAAAGATGCAGTATTATATTATTAGTACTCTTGAAAAAGGCATCACATGCCAAAACAATTGTAGAGTTTCTTAATAAACGTTTTTGAAACATAAAAAAGCTGTACTTTTATTTAAGTTATTAAATTAACTTTATTGCTGTATTAGGCGTCGCTTGCTTTGCTTATCCATAATTCATGATAAATGCTGTAACAGTATTATTACATTGAAATTCTTTTTCTTTTACTCTTTTTTTAATAAAAATAGTTTGATCGTTTCATTTTCATATCAAAGGTAAAACATTAAAACGCTAAAAATAAGTATGGACTTTGTATTGCGAAACGTAATCAAGCCATAATGGCTGTTTTTCTGCGTGTGTACCTATAAAATAAGTGACTTCTAGTACTGGTTACAATTTTTTAAATTTTAAATAATAATCAATACGAATGCGTGTCTAAAGACATTAAACACTCACTCATACTGGTTTTTATAAACGCCAGTGCAGGGTAATATAAATAATAAATAATGACAAATAAAGACAATGAGTGTATTAGGTATATGTTAGCCTGTTGCACTTTTTAATTGATTTTGATTTAGTTTGTTGATTTTTTTCTTGCTGACATTTTTGTTGAACAATTAGTTTACTCCTTAATAAATAGTGAGAAGTTTGTCAGAAACAAAGCATGGAAAGCGTTGGTTTTCTATTTTAACTCTTATCAATTAAAATATTTCTGAATAGGTATTGCTATACATCTAACGAAAGTAGTATGGCATTTTTTGAGAAATAATTGAAAAAACAGACACTTGTCTTCAGTTTCTTTGCGAAAATTTCATTTAATAATGTACATAGTAATTTTTGGGGTTCTGTACCGAGAAAGGGTAAAAAGGTCATAGTGGATTGATTATATCTGAGCAATTACTACTACTACTACTACCACTTAGTGTTATTTATTTGGAATTTACTTTTTAGAAATACTCTATTAAAAAGCAAAAAAATGGATTGGATCAAAAGGTAGGAATTGTTTGAATTAAATAAACTAACAGTTTTTGCAGTTAAGTAATTGCTGTTTCTGGAAGTCACTTGTTTCGTTATAGTTCAATTTGTTATCGAGTTGGTTTTATTTTGAGATAAATAAATAATAACAACTGTGCTAAATGAGCAGTAAAAGGCACCAAACTTTTGAAAAATTTAACATAATCAGTTATTAATTTACAAAAACCTCTTGCTTTCCAAAATTGTTTTTAATTAATTGATTTTATTTGCTAACAACATTGAATTTTGGCCTTGTTTGCGATCTTCTTCTTTGGTATTATTTAAGGAACGTATGATTTGATTGCATGTATTGATGTGGCATGGAAAAAAAAACGACGATGTGGTGTATTTTAGTATTGAATATTTATTTTTTTGTAATGTCCTTATGACGTTATTAACAAAGGTGAAGTTGTGACGTTTGAAATGTTTACTTGATTTACTAATAGAAAATGGTAAGGAGGCTGTCGTTTGTAATATGAGTTGTGTTTGTAAATTTGTTTGCAGATTTGACTCGGTGTGTCGTTTAATATGGAATTATGGAGTTGTCTTGTTAATTATTCAGAAGATTCCCTTGTTTTTCGAAGAACACCACCTTCAGACTTTTCAAGTTTAACACTAGCTATGTATCATTCCTGAGTGACTAGAATTAGTTTCTAGTCTGAAATATTCATGTTGTTTGTTTTAATTACAATTTAAATGGTGAGTAAGATTAATAATTTAACAATTGCCATTAAACATTAACATTTTAGGGAATGTATTGATTTTGAAAACTACAGAAAGAGGAATGCCTTTTGGTTGAGAAAAGCCGTCTTGATTTATGTGAAGCGTACCTAATATTTCTGAAAGATTGCCAAGGGACATCAGAGCGTCTGAATGTAACAAAGATACCTTCTCGAGAGCAACGTCAGGTGCCTATATTTATTTATTTCAAACCTGATTTTAATCGTTTTTCTTTTATTCTTAGAATAATATTGCCATCTTTACTACATTTATTTATATCAATATTAAAAAATACCATTTATTAAATAAGTTGATTATATTTGAATTTTTATTTTACATACAACTGAATTTTTAATTAATTGTTTGTTTCACTATCATATTAACATGAGTTTGTTAATAAAAAGTAAGAAAAAACAAATGAAAATATTTCTTTTTTATAATACTTATTAAAAAAATGTGTAGTGATTTACTGTGAAAAAATTGAATTGCGTGAATAAAATGGTAAGCACACATATATATTTATTTATAATATTGATGCAATAAAAAATTAACTTCATTGTCACAAATAATTTATATTTAAAATTAAGACGGGTATTTCAACTTTTATTTTCATATATACAATTAATTATCTTTAATTGTTCAAAACAATGACGAAGGCGCCGGACATCGTTATCTAAAAATACTGTTTACAAATGGTGAATCAATGCTAAATGCCTGAAATGTAAACTTCGAAAATTTGCTATTTTGTATCAGGAGAGCATGAGTTGAGAAAGGAATATGGATTGCTGTGCTCCTGATACTTAGTGTTATTATTATTTTATAGGTGCGTTCCATTTGAAGGAATTTTGAAACTGATCAACGTCGCTAAAAAATTACTTATTATAGTTTTAATCAAACAATTTTTCAGTAACGCAATGAACGTAATTAGTTACTAACATTTGATGAAAACAAATGATGCAAATTTCTTACAATAAGGATTTGTACATTTTAAGGAATTATCGAAGCCTACCTAACAGCTGATTTATTAGTTTGAGTTTAAGTTAAGATTGCTGCGCTCCTGATACTTAGTGTTATTATTATTTTGTATATGTGTTCCGTTACTAAATGCTTGAAGTGTAAAACTTCGAAAATTTGCTATATTGTATTAGGAGAACATAAGTTGATTTTGGATTACTGTGCTCCTGATACTTAGTGTTATTATTATTTTTTCTGTTACGTCATTCCGGTGGTGGCGCTGTAACCAGAAACTCGAAACGTCAGCCTTGCATACAAATACATTCAGAACTTAATATCCCTCTTAATTTTTAATTCTGAGAAGTAATAATTGGTAGCAACTGATATCATCAGGAATATTTATAATTCTGAAGAGAAAATGCGGTTTTAATGTTTATTTCGTTGTCAAAAATTTCAAAAATTTTCTATATCTGAGGACTTCTGGTTACGGCAGTAGTTGAACGCAACATCATAGAGCCACTGCGAATGATTATCGATCGGGATACGCTCGCTTGCTAAAATGGCGTTTTGTTTACAAATTGTTTACAAAATATTGTAATAAAATAATAAAAAGTACTTAGAAAGTTGTATTGTAAACCAAATCTTGTTGAATATCGGTTTTAGAACATTTCTACTAATTGTAACCATTATAGAAATTATTTCATCGATATTATAACCTATAAAAGTGAAAAGGCTTGGTTGCTGAAAGCCTACGTTTAAACATCGTTTAGTCTGTAATTTTACGTAAATGAAGTTTATTCTGCTAATGAAGTCAGTAATCGTTAAGTTCTTAAACCATTGAAATTGAAATTTGTGTTGAAACCGTTTTGAAATACTTCCAACATTTTTCTGAAAACACCTAGGAAGAAGTGAAATTTTCTTGTAATCCTTGCGTTCTTTTGCCACGTGCCTGAGGATTTAAGTGAGTAGTAGTAGTAGTAGTAGTAGTAATAGTAGTAGTAGTAGTAGTAATTCGAATTATTTTTTCTTAATCTAAATAATCTAATGTGTTCGTTATAACGAGTTTGGAATACCTACCTTTAATAAAAGACATCCTTAATCAAAGCAGTATAGACATTAATTATAATACTGAGCTTATTAAAGCATTCGAATTGTGTCTTAGCCAAAATTACTGCCAGTACAATAAACAGGTTTTTGTACAAAAATCAGGTTTAGCCATGGGCTCCCCACTAAGTCCCTTATTAGCCAGTAAAATTAAAACATGAGCTAAACATCGTTCTAATAATTGCAAATAATAAAGGTTTTGATCCAAGAACAATTCAAAATTCAATACGTAAGAAACAATTTAAAAAAAGCATGCCAGTCTATATACCGCCCATACATAAAACAACAAAGAATGCAAATACATATCGTCGACGTACCTTGGTAATATTTCAATAAAAATCGCTATGTTCTATCTGCAAACAACCTAACAGTTAGTTTTAAGACAAACACATACTTTTTTAATTGAAAAGATAAAACTGACAAATTTGAAAAAACTGGAGTCTATAAGCTAGAATGTACAGAATGTGATTCCTTCTACTTAGGCCAAACTGGAAGGTCATTTAGATTAGGAAAAGATAATCCGAATTTTGCAAACCATTTTTTAGAAACAGGCGATCAGTGTCCTACTATAGAAAATGTTCATATTATTCGTAATGTAAATAAAGGCATTAAACTTAATATTTTAGAATCCTTAGAAGTACATAAAGCATCAAAAAAATTCCGAAAATAAACTGTTAAACGACCAGGTAGATTTGTACTGTACCACTCGGTATTATTCAGTACATTTAATAATTAATGGTATTTCCAAAACATATATAAACACCACTGTACAGCTGTTTATATTCATTCAATTTGAATCATTTGTTTGATAATGACAAGCCATTTGTCGAAACTATAGTCAAAAGGATTGTAAATAAAAAAATTGATTATAAACAAGGTATTGTTTATTCATTTATCGTTAAAACATAAATGACTTCAATTGGTTACGATGTCTAATTTCGTATTCTCTGTTAGACATTTGTGGGTGAAAATAATTGTATTCTGCGTTACGATTTTAGAAAGTTGTTGTATGTACCTTGTAGTGCTGTTGAGAAACTTTCTTTGTAACCTATGTATATGAAAAAGTAGACTGGCGCTATCTTATAAGTAGCAGCGTAATTGTTAACATTTTTAACAGATTACTAAATTTAAAATAATGGATCTTTGCCGTCAGACCGCCAGGTGTCGCAGGAATGCTTTTAGTGTAGATAATATATTATCATACGAGGCTCAATACAACAGTTTGAAGGAAAAAAAATTAAAATATAGTTTTAATAAATATTATTGAATTTATCATCTTAGGTAAAAATCATTTAACAATAAGTGGGGTTTCATATGGATAGAGTTATTTATCTATATGCGTATATCTCAATGGTCCGCCATTTAAAAATTTAGTGTTATTATTATGTCGCTGTTGTCTTTCCGATAATGGCTCTGTAACTCGAAATGTCAGTCTATTTGTCAGTTTGTGTCGGTCTTGCATACAGATACGTTCGTTATTAAACATATCTCTTAATTTTCAATTCTGTGAAGTAATAATTGTTTGTAACGGATACCATGCAGGGAAATTTATAATGCCGAAGAGAAAGTAATGTTTATCTGGTTGTTAAAAATTCCAACAATCTTCTATCTCCGAGGACTTAAACATCGTTTAGTTTGTAATTTAACATAGTAACAAGTTTCTGAAAATAGCCAATAATAAGTGATTTTTTCTCGTATTCCTTGCGTTCTTTTGCTGTTGAGATTATAATCCTTCAGTGATGGAAACCTGTTATGTGGCAGACGTACGAAGAAAATAATGTTATATACAAACAATGTTACAATTTCCACATGAAAACGTTACAAAAGTAGTGAAGAAAAGTGTTTATCTCAAATACTGTTAACACATTACATTACATATCATATCTATAAATGGAATGTATTGCTTGTGAGACAAATCCTTTCAGAGAATCCACTTGCCTGAGGATTTAAGTGAGTGGTAGTAGTATTAGTAGTAGGTAGTAGTAGTAGTAGTAGTAGTAGTAGTTAAAAACCGTTGTGTCGTCATAATTAGGATTAAAGCAACAGAATACATTAGAAGATGTTCTTGTAATCCTTCAAGTCTACCAACTACTTTTTTAGATGTGCTCAAAAGGTGTCTTTCCACTCAACCCGAAAACTAAAGGCATGTGTAACCTATAGATTAGTGTCTCAAATGCATGTTGAATAACTAACGAGATTATGACGTATCACATGTGAAGAGGAGGATTGCATAGTTACTTATCTTGCCTAAGGAGTTTTCCAGAATGCTCTACTAACTTCCTCTATAACGTGGGTGCACAATAATAGAAAATGGTAAGGGGGCTGTCGTTTGTAATATGAGTTGTGTTTGTAAATTAATCGTGCATACGATTTTGACTTCAGTTGGTTAGGATGTCTAATTTCGTATTCTCTGTTAGACATTTATTGGTGAAAATAATTGTATTTTGCGTTACGATTTTAGAAACTTGATGTACGTACCTTGTAGTGCTGTTGAGAAACTTTCATCGTAACCTATGTATATAAAAAAAGGAGACTGGCGCCATCTTATAAGTAGCAGCATAATTGTTAACATTTTTAACAGATTACTAAATGAGTAATAATCCATCTTTGCCGTTACACCGCTAGGTGCTGATAATATATTATCATACGAGGCTCAATACGACAGTTTGAAGGAAAAGAATTTAAAACATAGTTTTAATAACTACTATTGAATTTATCATTTAACAATAAGTCGGGTTTCATATGAATAGAGTTATTTATCTATATGCGTATATCTCAATGGTCCGCAATTTTAAAATTTAGTGTTATTATTATTTCGCTGTTGTCTTTCCGGTAGTGGCGCTTTAACTCGAAATGTCAGTTTGTGTCAGTCTTGCGTACAAATGCGTTCGTTATTAAACATATCTCTTAATTTTCAATTCTGTGAAGTAGTAATTGTTTGTAACGGATACCATGCAGGGAAATTTATAATGCAGGAGAAAAAAAAGTAATGTTTATCTGGTTGTTAAAAATTCCAAAAATCTTCTATCTCCGAGGACTTAAACATCGTTTAGTTTGTAATTTAACATAGTAACAAGTTTCTGAAACTAGCCAAGAATAAGTGATTTTTTCTCGTATTCCTTGCGTTCTTTTGCTGTTGAGATTATAATCCTTCAGTTATGGAAACCTGTCATGTGGCAGACGTACGAAGAAAATAATGTTATATACAAACAATGTTACAATTTCCACATGAAAACGTTACAAAAGTAGTGAAGAAAAGTGTTTATCTCAAATACTGTTAACACATTACATTACATATTGTATCTATAAATGGAATGTATTGCTTGTGAGACAAACCCTTCCAGAGAATCGACGTGCCTAAGGATTTAAGTGAGTGGTAGTAGTATTAGTAGTAGGTAGTAGTAGTAGTAGTAGTAGTAGTTAAAAACCGTTGTGTCGTCATAATTAGGATTAAAGCAACAGAATACATTAGAAGATGTTCTTGTAATCCTTCAAGTCTACCAACTACTTTTTTAGATGTGCTCAAAAGGTGTCTTTCCACTCAACCCGAAAACTAAAGGCATGTGTAACCTATAGATTAGTGTCTCAAATGCATGTTGAATAACTAACGAGATTATGACGTATCACATGTGAAGAGGAGGATTGCATAGTTACTTATCTTGCCTAAGGAGTTTTCCAGAATGCTCTACTAACTTCCTCTATAACGTGGGTGCACAATAATAGAAAATGGTAAGGGGGCTGTCGTTTGTAATATGAGTTGTGTTTGTAAATTAATCGTGCATACGATTTTGACTTCAGTTGGTTAGGATGTCTAATTTCGTATTCTCTGTTAGACATTTATTGGTGAAAATAATTGTATTTTGCGTTACGATTTTAGAAACTTGATGTACGTACCTTGTAGTGCTGTTGAGAAACTTTCATCGTAACCTATGTATATAAAAAAAGGAGACTGGCGCCATCTTATAAGTAGCAGCATAATTGTTAACATTTTTAACAGATTACTAAATGAGTAATAATCCATCTTTGCCGTTACACCGCTAGGTGCTGATAATATATTATCATACGAGGCTCAATACGACAGTTTGAAGGAAAAGAATTTAAAACATAGTTTTAATAACTACTATTGAATTTATCATTTAACAATAAGTCGGGTTTCATATGAATAGAGTTATTTATCTATATGCGTATATCTCAATGGTCCGCCATTTTAAAATTTAGTGTTATTATTATTTCGCTGTTGTCTTTCCGGTAGTGGCGCTTTAACTCGAAATGTCAGTTTGTGTCAGTCTTGCGTACAAATGCGTTCGTTATTAAACATATCTCTTAATTTTCAATTCTGTGAAGTAGTAATTGTTTGTAACGGATACCATGCAGGGAAATTTATAATGCAGGAGAAAAAAAAGTAATGTTTATCTGGTTGTTAAAAATTCCAAAAATCTTCTATCTCCGAGGACTTAAACATCGTTTAGTTTGTAATTTAACATAGTAACAAGTTTCTGAAACTAGCCAAGAATAAGTGATTTTTTCTCGTATTCCTTGCGTTCTTTTGCTGTTGAGATTATAATCCTTCAGTTATGGAAACCTGTCATGTGGCAGACGTACGAAGAAAATAATGTTATATACAAACAATGTTACAATTTCCACATGAAAACGTTACAAAAGTAGTGAAGAAAAGTGTTTATCTCAAATACTGTTAACACATTACATTACATATTGTATCTATAAATGGAATGTATTGCTTGTGAGACAAACCCTTCCAGAGAATCGACGTGCCTAAGGATTTAAGTGAGTGGTAGTAGTATTAGTAGTAGGTAGTAGTAGTAGTAGTAGTAGTAGTTAAAAACCGTTGTGTCGTCATAATTAGGATTAAAGCAACAGAATACATTAGAAGATGTTCTTGTAATCCTTCAAGTCTACCAACTACTTTTTTAGATGTGCTCAAAAGGTGTCTTTCCACTCAACCCGAAAACTAAAGGCATGTGTAACCTATAGATTAGTGTCTCAAATGCATGTTGAATAACTAACGAGATTATGACGTATCACATGTGAAGAGGAGGATTGCATAGTTACTTATCTTGCCTAAGGAGTTTTCCAGAATGCTCTACTAACTTCCTCTATAACGTGGGTGCACAATAATAGAAAATGGTAAGGGGGCTGTCGTTTGTAATATGAGTTGTGTTTGTAAATTTGTTTGCAGTTTTGACTCTGTGTGTCGTTTAATAGGGAATTATGGGGTTGTCTTGTTAATCATTCAGAAGATTCCCTTGTTTTTCGAAGAACACCACCTTCAGATTTTTTAAGTTTAACACTAGCAATGTATCATCCCTGAGTGACTAGAATTAGTTTCTAGTCTGAAATCATCATGTTGTTGTTGGTGTTAATTATAAGGGATCATAAAGGGTGAGTAAGATCAATAAATTAACAATTGCCATTAAATATTGACATTTTTAAGGAATGTATTGATTTTGAAAACTACAGAAAGAGGAATGCCTTTTGGTTGAAGAAAGCAAGCTCAATGCATGTGGTCAAAAGCATGTGGAGTATACTTGATGGTACTTAATATTTCTGAAAGATTGTCAAGGGACATCAGAGCGTCGAAGTTTAACAAAGATACCTTCTCGAGGGCAACGTCAAGTGTCCATATTTAATTATTTCAAAGCTAATTTTGATCGTATTTTACACCTGAGAGTGTTTCCCTCCTGTATGCTATCATCCGTCAGTTTCCGTAGGACATAACTACAAGAAAAAATGGTGTATGTTAGGAATTAGAGTTACTGAAACAGTTTCCATAAAGCGAAAATAATAAATCGAGTAAGAGAATATTAATTAAAAGGTAAGTGTACATGGTGTTCTAGCTGGTTTTTATTAAAATACTATCCTTCTAAAAATACAACATAACACATAAATTTCATTGCAGTGCTGCTGACCACAATTGCAACTGTAATTAGCAGTTTTAGGACTGTTTGACCGTTTCAGGAATTGATTGGATCGAAAGGAAGAAATTGTTTGAATTAAATATATGAATGAGTTTCATTTGCTTTCGACTAGTTTTTATTTTGAAACAAAAAGATGATAATAACTGCATCAAATGAACAGTAAAAGTGCCTGAACTGATCCAGACGATCTCGAATCACGGATCACAGCTATTTTCAAACTTACAAACGCAAAAATTAGATATTGTTGTTGTCCACTGATGTAGACAACTATCGTGCTTACTATTTTGCGTAAGGGGCGCTACAACCCTCGACGCCACAACCCTCTTTAGAAGTTATTCAATTCTTAAAAATTACATTGAATAATCTCAGCGATTTTTAAACTTACAAACACGAAAATTAAATATAGTTGTCTCACGTCGTTGTAGACACCAATTGTGTATACGAAATTTTCGTAAGGTGCGCCACAACCCTCTTTGGTAACGTATTTCCCTCGACAAAGGGCTAATCTCCCGAAACAATTGTAGAAATTTAACGAAGCGCTTAAACATTTAAAAAGTTTAAAGTTCATTTAATTCGTTCATTTTAAACAATGTTTGATAAAACCGTAACGCACATTTCCATTCCTTTTATGATACAAGCAGTCATAAACAGCTGTAATACTTCCATACACTTTATCCATTTCTGCTTTAAAACATATCAATATATTAATAATCCCCTCCGGAATTAAATTAATATTTCAATCTAATAAAATATAAATAAAAATTGGATTGATTCAGCTGTTTGTGATAATTCATCTTAACGATAAATTAATAAACGCTACTTCGTTTATTATCACTTTTTTATTTACAAATCCTTTTGACCACAGTGGTGTTTACATACATATATTTTGGAAATACCATTAATTATTAAATGTACTGAATAATACTGAGTGGTACGGTACAAATCTACCTGGTCGTTTAACAGGTTATTTTCGGTAATTTTTAATGCTTTATATACTTCTGAGGATTCTAAAAGATTAAGTTTAAAGCCTTTATTTACATTATGAATAATTTTAACATTTTCTATAGTAGGAAACTGATGGCCTGTTTCTAAAAAATGGTTTGCAAAATTCGAATTATCCTTTCTTAATCTAAATGATCTAAAGTGTTCGTTATAACGAGTTTGGAATGCCTACCTTTAATAAAAGACATCCTTAATCAAAGCAGTATAGACATTAATTATAATACTGAGCTTATTAAAGCATTCGAATTTTGTCTTAGCCAAAATTACTGCCAGTATAATAAACAGTTTTTTGTACAAAAATCAGGTTTAGCCATGGGCTCCCCACTAAGCCAGTAAAATTAAAACATGAGCTAAACATCATTCTAATAATTGCAAATAATAATGGTTTTGATCCAAGAACAATTCAAAATTTAATACGTAAAAAACAATTTAAAATAGCATGCCAGTCTATATACCATCCATACATAAAAAAACAAAGAATGCAAATACATATCGTCGACGTACCTTGGTAATATTTCAATAAAAATCGCTAATGTTCTATCTGCAAACAACCTAACAGTTAGTTTTAAGACAAACACATACTTTTTTAATTCAAAAGATAAAACTGACAAATTTGAAAAAACTGGAGTCTATAAGCTAGAATGTACAGAATGTGATTCCCACTACTTAGGCCAAACGGGAAGGTCATTTAGATTAAGAAAAGATCATTCGGATTTTGCAAACCATTTTTTAGAAACAGGCCATCAGGTTTCTACTATAGAAAATGTTAAAATTATTCGTAATATAAATAAAGGCTTTAAAGTTAAAATATTAGAATCCTTAGAAGTACATAAAGCATCAAAAATTTCCGAAAATAACCTGTTAAACGACCAGGTAGATTTGTACTGTACCACTCGGTATTATTCAGTACATTTAATAATTAACGGTATTTCCAAAATATATATAAACACCACTGTTTATTACCATCTGTTTATATTCATTCAATTTGAATCATTTGTTTGATAATGACAAGCTATTTGTCGAAACTGTAGTCAAAAGGATTGTAAATAAAAAAAGTGATAATAAACAAGGTATTGTTTATTCATTTATCGTTAAAACATAAATGACTTCAATTGGTTACGATGTCTAATTTCGTATTCTCTGTTAGACATTTGTGGGTGAAAATAATTGTATTTTGCGTTACGATTTTAGAAACTTGTTGTATGTACCTTGTAGTGCTGTTGAGAAACTTTCTTTGTAACCTATGTATATGAAAAAGTTGACTGGCGCCATCTTATAAGTAGCAGCGTAATTGTTAACATTTTTAACAGATTACTAAATCTTTGCCGTCAGACCGCTAGGTGTCGCAGGAATGCTTTTAGTGTTGATAATATATTATCATACGAGGCTCAATACAACAGTTTGAAGGAAAAAAATTAAAACATAGTTTTAATAAATATTATTGAATTTATCATCTTAGGTAAAAATCATTTAATAATAAGTCGGGTTTCATATGGATAGAGTTATTTATCTATATGCGTATATCTCAATGGTCCTCCATTTTAAAATTTAGTGTTATTATTATTTCGCTGTTGTCTTTCCGATAATGGCGCTGTAACTAGAAATGTCAGTTTGTGTCGGTCTTGCGTACAGATACGTTTGTTATTAAACATATCTGTTCATTTTCAATTCTGTGAAGTAATAATTGTTTGAACAGATGCCATGCAGGGATATTTATAATGCCGAAGAGAAAATAATGTTGTTAAAAATTTCAAAAATCTTCTATCTCCGAGGACTTAAACATCGTTTAGTTTGTTATTTAACATAACATAACATAACGTAATTGAAGCTTATTCTTCTAATAAAGTGAGTGTTCGACAAGTTCTTAAACGGTTTATTAGGATATTTCTGTTGAAACCGTTTTGCAATACCTCCAACAGGTTTCTGAAAATAGCCAAGAATAAGTGAATTTTTCTCGTATTCCTTGCGTTCTTTTGCTGTTGAGATTATAATCCTTCAGTGATGGACACCTGTCATGTGGCAGACGTACGAAGAAAATAATGTTATATACAAACAATGTTATAAAAGTAGTGAAATACTGTTAACACATTACATTACATATCGTATCTATAAATCGAATGTATTGCTTGTGAGACAAATCCTTCCAGAGAATCCACGTGCCTGAGGATTTAAGTGAGTGGTAGTAGTATTAGTAGTAGTAGTAGTAGTAGTAGTAGTAGTAGTAGTTAAAAACCGTTGTGTCGTCATAATTAGGATTAAAGCAACAGAATACATTAGAAGATGTTCTTGTAATCCTTCCATTCTACCAACTACTTTTTTAGATGTGCTCAAAAGGTGTCTTTCCATTCAACCCGAAAGCTAAAGGCATGTGTAAGCTAGAGATTAGTGTCTCAAATTCATGTTGAATAACTAACGAGATTATGAGGTATCACATGTGAAGAGGAGGTTTGCATAGTTAGTTGTCTTGCCTAAGGAGTTTTTCAGAATGCTCTACTACTTACTCTATAACGGGGTGCACCATAATAGAAAATGGTAAGGGGACTGTCGTTTGTAATATGAGTTGTGTTTGTAAATTTGTTTGCAGTTTTGACTCTGTGTGTCGTTTAATATGGAATTATGGGGTTGTCTTGTCAATTATTCAGAAGATACCCTTGTTTTTCGAAGAACACCACCTTCAGATTTTTCAAGATTACACTAGCAATGTATCATCCCTGAGTGATTAGAATTGGTTTTTAGTCTGAAATCTGCATGTCGTTGTTGGTGTTAATTATAAGGGATCATAAAGGGTGAGTAAGATCAATAAATTAACAATTGCCATTAAATATTGAGATTTTTAAGGAATGTATTGATTTTAAAAACTACAGAAAGAGGAATGCGTTTTGGATGAAGAAAGCAAGCTTGATGGTACTTAATATTTCTGAAAGATTGTCAAGGGACTTCAGAGCGTCGAAGTTTAACAAAGATACCTTCTCGAGGGCAACGTCAGGTACCTGTATTTATTTATTTCAAAGCTAATTTTGATCTTATTTTACACCTGAGACCGTTTCCCTCCTGAATGCTATCGTCCGTCAGTTTCCGTAGGACATAACTACAAGAAAAAATGGTGTATGTTAGGAGTTAGACCTATTGAAATAGTTTCCATAAAGGGAAAATAATAAATCGAGTAAGAGAATATTAATTAAAAGGTAAAGTGTATATGGTGTTCTAGCTAGTTTTTATAAAAATACTATGCTTCTAAAAATACAACATAACAGATAAATTTCATTGCAGTGCTGCTGACCACAATTGCAACTGTAATTAGCAGTTTTAGGACTGTTTGACCGTTTCAGGAATTGATTGGATCGAAAGGAAGAAATTGTTTGAATTAAATATATGAATGAGTTTCATTTGCTTTCGACTAGTTTCTATTTTAAAACAAAAAAATGATCATAACTACGTCAAATAAACAGTAAAAGTGCCTGAACTTATCCAGACGATCACGAATCACGGATCACAGCTATTTTCAAACTTACAAACGCAAAAATTAGATATTGTTGTTGTCCACTGATGTAGACAACTATCGTGCTTACTACCCTCGACGCCACAACCCTCTTTAGAAGTTATTCAATTCTTAAAAATTACATTGAATAATCTCAGCGATTTTTAAACTTACAAACACGAAAATTAAATATAGTTGTCTCACGTCGTTGTAGACAACAATTGTGTATACGAAATTTTCGTAAGATGCGCCACAACCCTCTTTGGTAACGTATTTCCCTCGACAAAGGGCTAATCTCCCGAAACAATTGTAGAAATTTAACGAAGCGCTTAAACATTTAAAAAGTTTAAAGTTCATTTAATTCGTTCATTTTAAACAATGTTTGATAAAACCGTAACGCACATTTCCATTCCTTTTATGATACAAGCAGTCATAAACAGCTGTAATACTTCCATACACTTTATCCATTTCTGCTTTAAAACATATCAATATATTAATAATCCCCTCCGGAATTAAATTAATATTTCAATCTAATAAAATATAAATAAAAATTGGATTGATTCAGCTGTTACTTTGTGATAATTCATCTTAACGATAAATTAATAAACGCTACTTCGTTTATTATCACTTTTTTATTTACAAATCCTTTTGACCACAGTGGTGTTTACATACATATATTTTGGAAATACCATTAATTATTAAATGTACTGAATAATACAGAGTGGTACAGTACAAGAAAAGATCATTCGGATTTTGCAAACCATTTTTTAGAAACAGGCCATCAGGTTTCTACTATAGAAAATGTTAAAATTATTCGTAATGTAAATAAAGGCTTTAAAGTTAAAATATTAGAATCCTTAGAAGTACATAAAGCATCAAAAATTTCCGAAAATAACCTGTTAAACGACCAGGTAGATTTGTACTGTACCACTCGGTATTATTCAGTACATTTAATAATTAACGGTATTTCCAAAATATATATAAACACCACTGTTTATTACCATCTGTTTATATTCATTCAATTTGAATCATTTGTTTGATAATGACAAGCTATTTGTCGAAACTGTAGTCAAAAGGATTGTAAATAAAAAAAGTGATAATAAACAAGGTATTGTTTATTCATTTATCGTTAAAACATAAATGACTTCAATTGGTTACGATGTCTAATTTCGTATTCTCTGTTAGACATTTGTGGGTGAAAATAATTGTATTTTGCGTTACGATTTTAGAAACTTGTGGTATGTACCTTGTAGTGCTGTTGAGAAACTTGCTTTGTAACCTATGTATATGAAAAAGTTGACTGGCGCCATCTTATAAGTAGCAGCGTAATTGTTAACATTTTTAACAGATTACTAAATTTAAAATAATTGATCTTTGCCGTCAGACCGCTAGGTGTCGCAGGAATGCTTTTAGTGTTGATAATATATATTATCATACGAGGCTCAATACAACAGTTTGAAGGAAAAAAATTAAAACATAGTTTTAATAAATATTATTGAATTTATCATCTTAGGTAAAAATCATTTAACAATAAGTCGGGTTTCATAGGGATAGAGTTATTTATCTATATGCGTATATCTCAATGGTCCGCCATTTTAAAATTTAGTGTTATTATTATTTCGCTGTTGTCTTTCCGATAATGGCGCTGTAACTCGAAATGTCAGTCTATTTGTCAGTTTGTGTCGGTCTTGCGTACAGATACGTTCGTTATTAAATATATCTGTTAATTTTCAATTCTGTGAAGTAATAATTGTTTGTAACAGATGCCATGCAGGGATATTCATAATGCCGAAGAGAAAATAATGTTTATCTGGTTGTTAAAAATTTCAAAAATCTTCCATCTCCGAGGACTTAAACATCGTTGAGTTTGTTATTTAACATAACATAACATAACGTAATTGAAGCTTATTCTTCTAATAAAGTGAGTGTTCGATAAGTTCTTAAACGGTTGATTAGGATATTTGTGTTGAAACCGTTTTGCAATACCTCCAACAGGTTTCTGAAAATAGCCAAGAATAAGTGAATTTTTCTCGTATTCCCTGCGTTCTTTTGCTGTTAAAAACCGTTGTGTCGTCATAATTAGGATTAAAGCAACAGAATACATTAGAAGATGTTCTTGTAATCCTTCCATTCTAGCAACTACTTTTTTAGATGTGCTCAAAAGGTGTCTTTCCATTCAACTCGAAAACTAAAGGCATGTGTAAGCTAGAGATTAGTGTCTCAAATGCATGTTGAATAACTAACGAGATTGTGAGGTATCACATGTGAAGAGGAGGATAGCATAGTTAGTTATCTTGCCTAAGGAGTTTTTCAGAATGCTCTACTACTTACTCTATAACGTGGGTGCACTATAATAGAAAATGGTAAGGGGGCTGTCGTTTGTAATATGAGTTGTGTTTGTAAATTTGTTTGCAGTTTTGACCCTGTGTGACGTTTAATATGGAATAATGGGGTTGTCTTGTTAAAAATTCAGAATATTCCCTTGTTTTTCAAAGAACATCACCTTTAGATTTGTCAATTTTAACACTAGCAATGTATCATCCCTGAGTGACTAGAATTAGTTTCTAGTTTGAAATCTTCATGTTGTTATGTGGTGTTAATTATAAGGGATCATAAAGGGTGAATTAGATCAATAAGTTAACAGTTGCCATTAAATATTGACATTTTTAAGGAAAGTATTGATTTTGAAAACTACAGAAAGAGGAATGCCTTTTGGTTGAAGAAAGCAATCTTGATGCATGTGGAATAAACTTGACTGTACTTAATATTTCTGAAAGATTGTCAAGGGACTTCAGAGCGTCGAAGTTTAAGAAAGATACCTTCTCAAGGGCAACGTCAAGTGCCCATATTTATTTATTTCAAAGCTAATTTTAATCGTATTTTACACCTGAGACTGTTTCCCTCCTGTATGGTATCATGCGTCAGTTTCCGAAGGACATAACTACAAGAAAAAATTGTGTATGTCAGGAATTAGACCTATTAAAATAGTTTCCATAAAGCAAAAATAATAAATCGAGTAAGAGAATATTAATTAAAAGGTAATGTGTACATGGTGTTCTAGCTAGTTTTTATAAAAATACTATCCTTCTAAAAATACAACATAACATAAATTTCATTTCAGTGCTCAGTACAAGAAACTGTCTTGTCTTGGTGAAAATTTGTATGACCCAGGGAAACGGATGCTGGCTCTATTTGTAAATAACTGAAAGGTTTTGTGTTAGAAGTTCTTCAATTGTAGTCTAAATAACTGTAACTTTCTTTGTGGGAGCTAGTTTACGTTTTTTCGAAGCAATCTACGCCGCTAGAAATTAGTAATAGCATGCATGGGCCCCATATTGTGTTTGTGGTCCAAGTCTTAAAGGATGCATTGCTAGAATTGTATGTTTAGGAAGAATAGGGTAACCAGTTATCTAATTGATTGACTTAAAGGTTTGATGGTAAAAGATTATTAGTTGCAGTCTTACTGATAGTAGAATATTTTAAAACAACTGTTCAGAACATTACAGCAGCTTTGAAGTATAAACTAACATCTTGATAGCGAATAAATAAATGATTGTTAATTACATTTATGTCGCCGAATTTTATTCATAATAATCTCTTCGTATAGTAATTATTAAGTTTAGCAAGTTTTTTTTTTTAATTTGTTGAATATTGAATTATATCATCTTTCATTGTGAATTGTTTGAAATTAGACTTGATGTTGCCAGATCTGTTATTAAAAAATCTTGCTTAACTTTTAAAGTGATTCCTTATAGAGATCCATATTATGGACACTTCTTCATTGACTTCACAAACAACCTGTCTCCATTGTAGCTATTTAGAGATGCTGTATTTATCATCGTCATGTTGAAAATTTGTAAGAACGATAATTGAAGTCGGGTCTTGCTGCATCTCAAATTGATTTAGATTCCTCAAGACACATTGGACAGCCGTGTCAAAAATAAGTACCTGAAAAATACTTAAGTATTTAAAACTAAATTACTTTCTTACTGCAAACGTAAAAAATAATAATCACACTGTACCATCTTTTTTATTTTAATTTTTAAACACTTTCCACTGATATCAAATTTACAGGAATGTCTTGAGTCTCGGCACTTTGCAAATTGAATTGTTTTAACAATCTAATGGGAAAGTTTTTTAGTTGGTGTTATTATTGAAGCATCTACATCATCATTTCCACTTTATTGTGAAAAGTACAAAACCTTTAAGACATATGAGGAATGTAAGCATGTTTCTAGAAGCAGTTTGCGTGCGTAACATGTCTAACATGTCTTCTCCTAGAACGATCAAACCAATAATTTCCCATTCTGTATGTAAGTTAGAATTCTATCATTACTGTCATAAATGTTTAGACCTTTTAATGTTTTCTATTTTGTTGTCACCAATGTAAAATTGTTTATGTTAATAAAATATTAAAATAAGCAAAACCATATTGAAATGTTTCAAGAATAGATTTTTTTACATCTACAATTGTTTCTGAATAATAAAACCTTCCTCAAGAGTAACAGTTAATTAAAATTTTATTCGGTAATAAACCATTAGTACTGTTTTATTCAGTTACAAATAGTTACTTATGAGAATGGAATAATTATGCCGAAACAATTGTGGAGTTGCAAAAAATTCTATTCTTGAAACATTTAAATGTGGTTTTATTAATTTTAATCTATTACTAATATAAACAAGACATAGAACAGGTCGAAACTCAAATGATGATTCTTGAACTGGAATACCAAAATGGATATTCTATTCCATTCACATATATTGAATAAAATAACAACCATCTGGAAACAACTGTCGTAAACAACAGAAATATATTTTTTATAATTAGTTCACACTAATGCGGGCAACTATAATACCCTCTTTAGAAATTACATTAATTTTAAATGTAATGTAATTAGTAACCCAGTTGTCTCACATTTGGTAGACAACAATTGTGCATGGAAAATAATCGTAATAGACTGGTTCATTGAATACATTTCTCATAAAAAGCAAAGTGTGAATAACAGATAATTTCATCTGTAATGTACCTTTTCATCATAAAGCGATTTAAATATTTCCCGTATTTCTTCTGTTTTATTCAATTATAATTTTAATTGCCCTGAAAAGTAATTTTAATTTGTATGCAATTATCTGTATGGAATTCGATTTACATTTACACCGGTGTGTGTCTGGTTGCATATGCCAAATTTAACATCCATCTCCTGTTCGGCTTTCGAACTATACCTTTTTGTTACCAACGCAATTGATCTTACGTGATTATGTGGAATGAACTGTTTTATTTAATTATCGCGTTAATCACTTTCATTGGGAATGTTTCAATGTTATAAAATTTTTTACTATTACTTTGGAAAGAAAAACGGCGAAAATGCGTTTAAAACAGTGGTTATGTAATTTTTCTGAAATGTGTTGAGTAGTGTTCGATAATGCTGAACGTTTTAAGTAAAGTATTTTTAATAATTTTTTGCATTATCGACAATAAACCTTTAGAAAATCAAATTCGCACTTTTTAATGCAGTTTTAATCATATTCGAAGCAAACGAAGCATTCGTTACATCTTTGGATCAGTTCACGCGTCACTTTAATTCAATTTAGTTCGACTTTATGCCAATGAACACAACTGAAAATTTTCGATAAAATCATAGATAAAGATTTATAGTTTCTTCCTACATCATTCCATGGTTTAAATACTATTCAACCTCTCTAATCTGTGATACTATTCTATTGTATAATAATTCCTTGTATTATCTTTACTGGTTAATAAAAAAAATATATTTTGACCCACAGATTAGAGAGGTTTAACTTTGACGTTGTTGTAACATAATCTAGGAAAGCTTTCGGTGTGCATCATTGTTACGGTAAAAGTTAAACCGTTCAGGAATCGGTAGAGAACTAAGCAAATTCGTTTAAAAAACGAAGAGCGTAAAGGAAAATAATTTATGCTTATATCATGAAAAAATGCTTTTTTAGAAAGAGTTAATAATCGAGAAATAGAAATGACGAAATGATGTTGATGTAGTAAACATAACAGTTTAATTTTTGGTGTATGAGTTAAAGTAATGCAGAGGATTTTAGGTTGATGACAGAATAGAACACTTCAAAATGTTTACATGACAACAATGAAATTGTTGCAACTGATAAATATATATCAGAAATTATGGGTTTGATAGTTGAAGGAAGTGACATGTTAGGGGTCGTTCGAAGCACTACTAGGAACATGCTTACAATCGTGAAATCTTTGTTAAATAATTTTATACTAATGATAATGTAGGAGGCATGAAGGTGCAGAAGGTGCAATTATAACAGCAGTTGGATAAGTCACCTATGAGATTTTAGAGACGATTCAATTTGTAAAGGTGGTGGAGTATATTTTCCTGTAAGTTGGATAAAATTAGTGGGAAATGCTTAAAAATGGAAAGGAGAAGGAGGAAACTGTAACATTGTAATATGGAAAAAGAAGGTAATTTAGTAACTTAACAAACAAATGGACGGCACAAACATAGCGGAAGAGCATTGGAAAGCTTCCAGGTTAGAGCAGCAACCGCTGGAATCAGAAGATGAAAGGTGCAGGTTGAGATGGAACAGGCCAAAACTTAAAATATGATGGTGGATCGAACCAGAGTATAAGATGTTAATGAAAAAGTATATATTTTATTTTTCAGTTAGCTCACATTGAAGCGAAGGAGCAGTGTACATAGAAAAGGCAATGATTAGAACAGCATCATAATGAGCCTACATATTAAACAGATCACTTTTTTTCTTGTTTTTTTTTTGTCATAATAATTAGTTTAAATTTTGTGAATGAGGTGTATTAGTACATAAACAGCAAGTGATTTAACAAGATGGTCCCTGTCATGTCAAAAGAATTCTGACATAGAGGGAGTTCCTTTTTATAAAAGAACATTTTTGTGAGGCAAATAGGGAGGGATGTTTCTTTGGATTTAATTTTATAAAAGAAGGTTATCATTTTAACAGGGGTAGGTATATTAAGCATCAAAAACTTGAATGAAACATTGTGGGTAAATGGAATTAATATTTTGGTATATGCAGTTAGGCAGTGCGTTGTGTCCTTGAGGATTTTGAATTACATAAATGTTTTAAATAGAAGCCAGGGATTCCTCAAAATCAAAAGAATGATGATTATGTAGATACATTTGAGTGAAGATTTATGCAAACAATAAGGACACAAGAACAGATGTTTCCATAAATTTAAGGTAGATCCTACAGTTATTTAATTTTAATTTTTTGTAATAAGATGCCAACGTTGTTAATGGTAAATATAGATAAATGGGTTAATAAAGTTTGAAAACGTTTAAGAGTAAAGTATAGAAAATGGTTTATGTTTAATAGAATAAGACATAGTAAAGGGAAAGAACACTGTAGAGTTTACAAGGAAACCTTTTGAATAAAAATCAAGAAATTTTGTTTATTTAACCTTACTTGAAAAGCGTTTGATAAGAAGCTGATCAGCCAGTAAAATGTACAATCGCAAGAGTTTATTTCTCAAAGCACATAACTGATGATGATCTCTTTCAAGTTGACAGTGAAAAAGGGGAAGGAAAAGCAGGGATGCCTTTTCTATTTAATTAAGCATTCGTTTGATAGAATTAATTTTTAGAATTTTCCAAAGACAAGAACAGGCATAACAGGGATTTTAACTGAGAAATAAATAACATACCATCATAAAGAGGGAGCTTCCAAAATTTGGAATATATTTGTGTAGTAATAGGAGGAGGTACACCATCAAATAGTGAAAAATTGTTGATCTTCAGAGTTTCTGCAGACAAGTGGTACAATTAATTTTTTGGAGGATGAAGGGTCAAGTTGAAGAATAAGTAAGGGCAGATAAAGAAGGAGAAGGGCAAATCCATACTGAAAATTACAAAATTTATGATGAAGATTGTATAAACATGCAAACATGTTGTCTAGCTTGAAACGATTACTTAAAGAATGGTAGGTAAATAATTTAAAATTACAAGAAATTACAATCAGTTTACTCAAATAAAGTGTAGTTAGAGGTAGGAAAAGCATAGTGAGGTACTTAAAATAAAAAGGATAGCACGAGAGGCAACACGGATGTACAGTAAATAATTATTAACATGTTAGTTTAAATCGTCAGTCACTTGAAAGAAAAGAGGAATAGCATTACCATTAAACTGGTGTATTGGAAAGGAAATTGTGTACTTAGAAAAACAAAGCTTTTGTAAGCAAGATAAAGTAGTAAAGGTAGGTCACAAAATAGAAATTTAGCAGAAAGTGAAGAAGTAGTACATACAATAATAAGTAAACATTTAAGAATATGCCAGTGTTTTGTTCAGGAATGGCAGAAGGTGACCACAGAAAATGATTATTGTCTGTCACAATAAAGTCCAATTTAGGAAGTAGTTCATGGTGTTGGGTTATTACTGTTGAAAAAGAAACAGGTAAATTCAGATTCGTTGCTGCTTCATCAGTAAACAGCAATAAATCTTTGCATTAACAGCAAACATTTGTTTATCAGAAGAAGGTGTTAGTAAAACATATAAAAGGTGGATCAGACATCTTCAGAAAAGAGAGCAACAACATGGGGAATAAAACATAGGTGGTGTTTGGGTCGGTTAGATGAGGATTGGAAATAAAAATTGCAATAAGTAGGGTATCATTTAGAAGTTTAACAAGAAAGTTACGGATTAATGGACTTCATGACGAAAATTTCTGCTATAGTTTGTTTCAGAAGCAAGGACGTCTTTAATAGAATTGCTCTTAAAAAGCAACTTTTGGAGTGGTGTGGAGTTTGGTCGATATCTTTTACAATGGGAAGATAAGGAAAGGGTCCATGTTAAACCACAAGGTAAATTCACAGTTACAAAACAGGAACCATTCTTAATTAAATATAAAATTAAATAACGATTTAATGATAGTCATAATGGGGCTTAAGGATCATCAAAATATTGAGGTTAAATGTTTATATTGTTGACATTAAAATTATAGTTAATTCGATGTACCTTCAGGCAACATTTATGTATTCTAGATTTATGGTTATAATAATAATTATATGTTATAATGCAAAGCAAGTCGACGCAAACAGCAATCTTTCTGTCAATGTCATGTACAGTTCTTGGCTGCCATTTTATGTGTATTTTTAATCATCTGTTTTAGGAAAAGTAAAAGCGTGGTTTGAATTAAAGTGTGCGGTTTCCGAGAGTTAAAACTGGGATTTTTATTAAATTTGAAAGAAGCTAGAACATCCTGGCACTGTGAGGTTAGTTTTCATGAAGACATGATAAATAAAAATTGACTAAAGAAAGTGACGTTGACGGAGTTAAGAAGTAGAAAAATAAATTGAAAAGTGTATATTTTAATCATTTCTTTAACAATGACACTTGTGAACTATATTTGGCCGGTGTTTCGAGATAGGACATCGATTTCGTTCATTAAATTATTATTTTGTGTGTGACAATCGAGTTTTTCGGGTGTGCCGTAGTAACATTTTTATGGAGTAAGTGAGTTGTTGCAATTATACGAAATTATTGGATTCAGGTGAGTTGCTCACTGAGCATTTTCATTTTTAACGATTTAAGGGATTGATTTGTAAAATGATGCTAATTGATAATTTATATCGAGTCAAAAGTAATTAATAAAAATATATACAGGGACGCCACCTAGACTGTTAGTTGCGGAGACACAGTGATTATTAAAATTAGGGGCTTAGGTTTTAGGGCGCTGCGGTGCAATGAGGACCGTAGGTTGCGGTTGTAGAGTCATCTAACTCATTATTGACAGTCCAGATTTTGGGCAGAGAAATCTGTGTTGCAAAGGTAATGCGGGAGCAGGGTGCTTGCCCTCTCCCAAAAGTAGGATTACAGCATCATAAATGTAAAGTAGATGATCACGGTAATGATGGGCTGCGGTCAATGTATTTCTTTCGTACTTATTTATATTGCAATAAAGCCTTATTTAAAGTTCGATGAATAATAAAAGCCAAGTAAAGGTATGCTCGAGTACTCACACAAATTTCTTTTTTATATTTTGATAAAAGTGCTGAAAAATAAAAGGAATATCTAGCGAGCGATCATCATAGTGATTGACACATATCGATCAAGTAAGTGAACATTTGTTATTCATATATTCAAGTGTGTCACATAATTAAATTATAATTTTTTTAATCGATATCAACTTACATAATTGTTGCGCTCGGTTTTTCACATCCTATCAATATATAAACAGGATTGAGGTTGAGGTAGAGAGTGAGATAGTTTTGTGGTGGGGGTGTTGATGGAGGGGTTGGGGGTAGGGGTTGTAGTTGGGGTAAGGGTTGAGGTTGAGTTAGGGGTCGGTGTTAAGGTTGAGTTGGGGGGTTGGGGTTGGGGTTTGTTACCGGTGGCGTGTTGTTTTCAGCAGCGCGGGTAACTACTGGACTAGCAGCGGCTCGCACCAGAATCACTTTTGGCACTTTCCTTACGTGCGTCCCTCGTATATTAAGTTCAAATCTTTTAACCGCACCTCGTATGTCTATTGTCTTTATAATGGGATTCACCTTATAGCTATAACGAAAATAGGAGAAAAAAAAATATATGCGTGTGTGGATTTATTTACATGAACTTATAGTGTAATCATATATATATATATATATATATAAATACAGGGCGAGTCACCAAGCGGAAATCGGCCAATTATACGCGCATAGTTCAAAATAGAGAAAAATATTTCAAATAAAAGTTGTATGGGGTTAAGTGTAGAATAACGTAAAAGTACATTCAAATACGGCGGACTTCCGGTTATACCTGAAATGCACCAGTAACTTCGTTATTTTAAATGGAACACCCTATTTTTAATTATATTTTGAATTCCCCATAAAAAAATAATGTCAATTAATTAACATTGAATTTGACGTTTGCAGTGTTTGGCGCCATTTTAAATATCTCAGAAACGAAACGACTTAGAGGGTTGCAGTTTTCACATTCCGTTTCTGGAAGAAATTGCCTATCATCTACAGGTATTAGATAGACACATTCATTATCTATAGTAAAAAAATAATCAATGACAATATTCACAAAATCAAACAGGGATAACAATTTTTTCTTTTAATGGAATGCCATATTTTTTCTCACATAGTATAATGCAAAATTAAATTTCCTTTCGACTAATATAGGGGTGTTGGTATCCGCGAGTAGTAATTTTTGAGAAATTTGCAGTTTTTTTACAAATTTTCAATAAAATCGCGTTATCAGGTTGGCCGTTTCAATGTTTGGCGGTTCTGTTTCGTTTTTTCGAAGAAATGTCAGTTTATTAATTGTCGAGTTAGGGCTTAGAAGTAGATGCAGAAGTTTTAATTCCAAATAGCCAACCTAATTGTGAAAATAGTGTAACGAATTTTCTAGATCAACTTATTTATTTAAACAAATATTTATTTTACACTATTTATATAACACTTAAACACTAATGCACAACTTATTTATATGACAATTTAAATGAATTATTTATATCTCTCGGTATGTCGTATTTATATAACCACTTATTTATATCACTCGCTCTATCGCAATTGTCTCTAACTATACTATTTTCTGACCGTCGACAACATCGTAGTTACAGACGGATCGAAGTTCTGGAGTAATCAGGAACGACCTTCTAGTATTTTCTCGAACTCCTATTATGTTGTTGTTTACTTATTGCTATCAAAGCACCGACCGACGACCGTATTCGAGGAACCCGTCTTATCTGTTTCCGGAACTCGTCGTCGCTCTTGTACACACACATACAGGCTCGTTACAATAGCAATAAAATGTACCTATACCCAAATAAAACGTAATAAGTATTCGAAACAATTGATTATTAATAGAAATGATATATACTTTGGGTTTAAGAAATTTAGAGGCAAATACAGTGCATACTTCGAGGTTTGAGCTTGAAAGAAGTAAACAAATATAAATAAAATTAGGTAAAACAGCTTAACAAACATTAAGAATAATTGATAAGAATAGAGACAATAAAAACTAAATTAAATGTTGTGGGGGTGAGTTTAGGTGAGGTCGGGGGGTGAGTCCTGGGTGGAGATTAGGGGTGAGTTTCAGGGATTGGTTGGGGGTGAGTTTTGGGTAAGGTTTAGGGTTCGTTGGGGGTGAGTTTAGAGGTAGGTGTCAGGTAGGTTGAAGAAGAGGTCGTTGTGGCAGTAGGTGAGTTTGGTGAGGTATGGGGTAGTGAAATGGAGTTGAGGGTAAGGGTTGATATTGGGGTTGCTGCTGGCTATGAGATTAAGGTTTGAGTTTTAGTTTGAGGTTGTGAGGTAGAGGGTGAGTTTGGTGAGGGGTTGAGAGTGAGACGGAGTAATGGGAGGGGGTGATGTTGGGGTTGAGATAGGTGGTGAGGTGGGGTCATGAGGTTTTGATGAGATTTTGTGTTGAAGTTGGGGTGAGTTTCGGTGTGATTCTGGGGTGAGATTGGAGATATGTTTGATGTGATGTTAGTGGGCAAGTTGTGGATAGGCTGAGGGTGGGTTTTCGGATGAGTTTCGTGGGGAGTAGGAGAGGTTAGGGGGTAGAGGAAGGTTCTTTGGGTAGGGGTAGGGATCGGCGTTGATGAGTTAGGGTTTGCGTTCAGGGTTGAAGCTGTATCTCAGGTTGAAATAGAGGTTGGGGTTGCTGTTGCGGTTGCGGTTGGGGTGGCGTTTGCGGTTGCGGTCGTGGTGGCGGTTGCGGTAGACGGGGTGAGGTGAAGTCAAGTGTGGTGAGGAATCTTGAGGTAGGTGAGGTATGTTGAGGTATTTTGAAGTAGGTTAAGGCATACCTAGGTAAGTTGCGGTAGGTTTGGGGAAGTTGCGGTAAGTGTAGGTAAGTTGCGTTAAGTTGGGGTAAGTTTAGGGAAATTGAGGTAGGTTGCGGTAAGCTTAGATAAGTTACAGTAAGTTTAGATAGGTTGCGGTGAGTTTAGGGAAGTTGCGGGGATTTTAAGAAAGTTGCGGTAAGTTTAGGTAAGTTGCGGTGATTTTAGGGACGTTGCGGGGATTTTAGGAAAGTTGCGGTAAGTTTAGGTAAGTTGCGGTAACATTAGGTAAGTTGCGGTGATTTTAGGGAAGTTGCGGTAACATTAGGTAAGTTGCGGTGATTTTAGGGAAGTTGCGGTGATGTTAGGGAAGTTGCGGTGATTTTAGGTAAGTTGCGGTGAGTTTAGTTAAGTTGCGGTGAGTTTAGGTATGTTGCGGTGAGTTTAGTTAAATTGCGGTGAGTTTAGGTAAGTTGCGGTAAGTTTAGGTAAGATGCGGTAAGTGTAGGTAAGTTGCGGTGATTTAAGTAAGTCGCGGTAATTCTAGGCAGGATGCGGTAAGTTTAGGTAAGTTGCGGTAAGTTTAGGTAAGTTGCGGTAACATTAGGTAAGTTGCGGTGATTTTACGGAAGTTGCGGTAACATTAGGTAAGTTGCGGTGATTTTAGGGAAGTTGCGGTAAGTTGCGGTAAGTTTAGGTAAGTTGCGGTAACATTAGGTAAGTTGCGGTGATTTTAGGGAAGTTGCGGTAACATTAGGTAAGTTGCGGTGATTTTAGGGAAGTTGCGGAAAGTGTAGGTAAGTTGGGGTAACATTAGGTAAGTTGCGGTAACATTAGGTAAGTTGCGGTGATGTTAGGGAAGTTGCGGTAACATTAGGTAAGTTGCGGTGATTTTAGGGAAGTTGCGGTGATTTTAGGGAAGTTGCGGTAAGTGTAGGTATGTTGCGGTGAGTTTAGGGATGTTGCGGTGAGTTTAGGAAAGTTGCGGTAAGTTTAGTTAAGTTGCGCTGAGTTTAGGTAAGTTACGGTAAGTTTTTGGGAATTAGAGGAAAGTGGGGGTAAATTACGGTAGGTTAGGTTAGGTTAGGTTAGGTTAGGTTAGGTTAGGTTAGGTTAGGTTAGGTTAGGTTAGGTTAGGTTAGGTTAGGTTAGGTTAGGTTAGGTTAGGTTAGGTTAGGTTAGGTTAGGTTAGGTTAGGTTAGGTTAGGTTAGGTTAGGTTAGGTTAGGTTAGGTTAGGTTAGGTTAGGTTAGGTTAGGTTAGGTTAGGTTAGGTTAGGTTAGGTTAGGTTAGGTTAGGTTAGGTTAGGTTAGGTTAGGTTAGGTTAGGTTAGGTTAGGTTAGGTTAGGTTAGGTTAGGTTAGGTTAGGTTAGGTTAGGTTAGGTTAGGTTAGGTTAGGTTAGGTTAGGTTAGGTTAGGTTAGGTTAGGTTAGGTTAGGTTAGGTTAGGTTAGGTTAGGTTAGGTTAGGTTAGGTTAGGTTAGGTTAGGTTAGGTTAGGTTAGGTTAGGTTAGGTTAGGTTAGGTTAGGTTAGGTTAGGTTAGGTTAGGTTAGGTTAGGTTAGGTTAGGTTAGGTTAGGTTAGGTTAGGTTAGGTTAGGTTAGGTTAGGTTAGGTTAGGTTAGGTTAGGTTAGGTTAGGTTAGGTTAGGTTAGGTTAGGTTAGGTTAGGTTAGGTTAGGTTAGGTTAGGTTAGGTTAGGTTAGGTTAGGTTAGGTTAGGTTAGGTTAGGTTAGGTTAGGTTAGGTTAGGTTAGGTTAGGTTAGGTTAGGTTAGGTTAGGTTAGGTTAGGTTAGGTTAGGTTAGGTTAGGTTAGGTTAGGTTAGGTTAGGTTAGGTTAGGTTAGGTTAGGTTAGGTTAGGTTAGGTTAGGTTAGGTTAGGTTAGGTTAGGTTAGGTTAGGTTAGGTTAGGTTAGGTTAGGTTAGGTTAGGTTAGGTTAGGTTAGGTTAGGTTAGGTTAGGTTAGGTTAGGTTAGGTTAGGTTAGGTTAGGTTAGGTTAGGTTAGGTTAGGTTAGGTTAGGTTAGGTTAGGTTAGGTTAGGTTAGGTTAGGTTAGGTTAGGTTAGGTTAGGTTAGGTTAGGTTAGGTTAGGTTAGGTTAGGTTAGGTTAGGTTAGGTTAGGTTAGGTTAGGTTAGGTTAGGTTAGGTTAGGTTAGGTTAGGTTAGGTTAGGTTAGGTTAGGTTAGGTTAGGTTAGGTTAGGTTAGGTTAGGTTAGGTTAGGTTAGGTTAGGTTAGGTTAGGTTAGGTTAGGTTAGGTTAGGTTAGGTTAGGTTAGGTTAGGTTAGGTTAGGTTAGGTTAGGTTAGGTTAGGTTAGGTTAGGTTAGGTTAGGTTAGGTTAGGTTAGGTTAGGTTAGGTTAGGTTAGGTTAGGTTAGGTTAGGTTAGGTTAGGTTAGGTTAGGTTAGGTTAGGTTAGGTTAGGTTAGGTTAGGTTAGGTTAGGTTAGG